>JBBPBX010044716.1:0-12141 GCA_038048925.1 Garcialebias charrua
TGGTTCTGTTGGTTCTGTTGGGTTCTGTTGGGTTCTGTTGGTTCTGTTGGTTCTGTTGGGTTCTGTTGGGTTCTGTTGGTTCTGTTGGTTCTGTTGGTTCTGTTGGGTTCTGTTGGTTCTGTTGGGTTCTGTTGGTTCTGTTGGCAGCAGCTGACGCTGCCTCCCTCCTGCAGGAAGAACCCTTTCTTCTTTTTTTTTTCTTCGGTCCATTCATAAATAAATGAAATCAGCTGTTTTTATTTCAGAGAAAAACTCGGAATAAACAAACAAACAAACAACAACAATCCTTCATTTGATCAGCTGATGGGCGGGGAATGAAAAGTTTGTTGACCTGATCAGTATTTATTTGTTCTGAATGTTATCCAGGATCACAACAGATCACAACAGATCACAACAGATCACAACAGATCACATAATAATAATAATAATAATAATAATAATAATAATAATAATAATAATAATAATAATAATAATAATGAATTCAATTTATAATGCACTTTTCATTAATGAAAATCTCAAAGTGCTACAAAGTGCAACAGAATTAACTGTCAATAAAACAAGTAACAGTTGGAACAGTTGGAAAATTAAGTAGAATTATTCATTTTGTGATGTAGTTTGTGTATTACAGCTAGATAAATTAAGTAGAATTATTCATTTTGTGATGTAGTTTGTGTATTACAGTTAGATAAATTAAGTAGAATTATTCATTTTGTGATGTAGTTTGTGTATTACAGTTAGATAAATTAAGTAGAATTATTCATTTTGTGATGTAGTTTGTGTATTACAGTTAGATAAATTAAGTAGAATTATTCATTTTGTGATGTAGTTTGTGTATTACAGTTAGAAAATTAAGTAGAATTATTCATTTTGTGATGTAGTTTGTGTATTACAGTTAGATAAATTAAGTAGAATTATTCATTTTGTGATGTAGTTTGTGTATTACAGTTAGATAAATTAAGTAGAATTATTCATTTTGTGATGTAGTTTGTGTATTACAGTTAGTTAAATTAAGTAGAATTATTCATTTTGTGATGTAGTTTGTGTATTACAGTTAGAAAAATTAAGTAGAATTATTCATTTTGTGATGTAGTTTGTGTATTACAGTTAGAAACTAGAAAATTAAGTAGAATTATTCATTTTGTGATGTAGTTTGTGTATTACAGTTAGAAAATTAAGTAGAATTATTCATTTTGTGATGTAGTTTGTGTATTACAGTTAGATAAATTAAGTAGAATTATTCATTTTGTGATGTAGTTTGTGTATTACAGTTAGAAAATTAAGTAGAATTATTCATTTTGTGATGTAGTTTGTGTATTACAGTTAGAAAATTAAGTAGAATTATTCATTTTGTGATGTAGTTTGTGTATTACAGTTAGAAAAATTAAGTAGAATTATTCATTTTGTGATGTTGTTTGAAGGTTATCATTGGTTGAACAAACTGTGAAATAAGGGGCAGATATAATAAGATTTCATCTGCTTTCTGCTCCCTTCATTTTATCCTACTTGTATTCTTGTATCTGATGAAACTGTCTTGTATTGTCCTTTTAAAATGAATGAATAAACATAAAAAAAAATCAAATCAAAGTAAAATCAATAACAATATCAACTAAGATCAAAAGTAGAATCATGAGGAGGTAGAGTATGCTCAGTCGAAAAGAAAGGTCTTCAAGTCGCTCTTAAAGTCAACCAGTGACTGTGGGGCTCTCAGACAGTCAGGAAGAGAGTTCCACAGGCGGGGGGCAGCCACACTGAAAGCCCGGTCTCCCATGGTCCTTAATTTGGTTCTCGGAATGTGAAGGAGATTACTGTTCTGTGACCGCAGAGACCGGGTGGATGAGTATGGAATAAGAATATCCTTCAGATAATCTGGTGTAAGCATTGATGTGTAATGAGAGCAGTTTTGTACTGAATAGCCTATATGCCACGGGCTTCCGTTCCAGCTCCTCCGCAGGCATTACACATACGGCGCACTTCCGGTTAGCGGGAAAGACACGAACATAAATGACTAAATACAATTAATAAAACATCGGCATACACACCAATAACAACTCTATACACATATAAAACCATATAAAATTATGGCGACGTTCTCCCTACGGTTAGCCGCGATAAATGTTCGCCGAAACCCCCCCGCGGAACAGCTGTTCCCACCGGTGGGCGGACACAACGGTACTCACGTGTAGTGCCGGTAGCGCGCAGCCGCTTCCCGTTTCGGCTCGTTGTCATGGTTTGCTACTAGGAGCTAACGCTATCAACAACGGAGGTGGATGGGAACCGGAAGTGGGGGGTAGGTGTTGCATTTTGCCGGAAGTACGTCACGCCCCCCCGTGGCATATAGGCTATTCTGTAGGGACAGGAAGCCAATGAAGGTTATGGAGAATGGGCGTAATATGTTCAAATTTACGAACTCTCAACAAGATCCTTGCTGCACTGTTTTGAATATATTGAAGTTTCTGAAGGTTTTTGCCAGGGATTCCAATAAACAGGGAGTTGCAGTAGTCGAGCCTGGAGGAGACAAAAGCATGGACGAGCTTCTCAGCATCGGAAAAAGTTAGGGATGGGCGAAGTCTGGAGATGTTTCGAAGATGGAAGAAGCAAGTTTTAAACAGAAGCTTAATGTGATTTTCAAATGTAAGATTGGAGTCCATTTTTATTCCAAGATTAGTAACAGAGGTGGAGAGGGGGATGTCTTGTCCAGAAAAGGAAAGTCTTGTTATAGGAGATGTTTGTACCTGGTGAGGGGTGCCAATCAGTATGGCCTCAGTCTTGGAGCAGTTTAATTGAAGAAAGTTCTGATTCATCCATGCCCTTATTTCCTCCAGGCAGGCAGAGAGGGCAGTGAGTGAAGATGGAGATGACAAGGTGGAAGATGAGGATGCTCCAGTCCTGATGTAAAGCTGTGTATCGTCGGCATAACAGTGAAAAGAAATGTTGAACTGATTAATAATTTGACCTAAAGGCAGCATGTAAAGGGAAAACAGCAGGGGCCCCAGAACCGACCCCTGAGGGACACCACAGGAGACACAGACTGTCTGGGACGTGGCGTTGCCAAGACTAACACATTCCAGCCTATTGGAGAGGAAAGATTTGAACCAGTCCAGGACTGTGTCGCAGAGACCGACCTCCACATGAAGACGGTGGAGGAGGATACTATGGTCCACAGTGTCGAAGGCTGCAGTGAGGTCAAGGAGGACAAGGATGGAGGGAGAGCCAGTGTCAGCAGCCAAGAGGACATCATTGGTAACCCTCAGCAATGCAGTCTCTGTACTGTGAGCTGCCCTGAATCCAGACTGGAACTTCTCATACAGAGAGTGTTGTTGTAGGTGGTCCTGCAGCTGAGCAGCAACTGCTTTTTCCAGCACTTTAGACAGAAAAGGGAGGTGTGAAATTGGGCGGTAATTAGAAAAAATGTCGGGATCCAAATTAGATTTTTTCAGAAGAGGCCTAATGATGGCAGTTTTTAGAGGCAGTGGAACATGACCAGATTGTAGAGACTGATTTATTATTTGAGTGATTAGTGGGCCTATTGCAGAGTGATTGGTTTTTATGAGAGACGAGGGGAAAGGATCCAGGGCGCAGGATGAAGGCTTCATTTTCTTGATGATGGCCTCCACCTCACTCTGAACAACTTCGTCAAAGCTGCTCAGGGACCCAGGATGCAGAAGGGTAGGTGGCACACTGAGAACAGGGAGGTTGTGGAGCTGAGATCTGATAGTGTCAACTTTGGTTTTAAAAGACGAAAGAAACAGGTTGCATTTTTGAGCTTAGTCCTCAAGAGTTTGTTTAATGGGATTAAGCAGACGAGTGATTGTGGAGAAGAGCTGTTTAGAGTTTCCAGGGCAGGTGTTGATGATGTTAGAATAATATTTGGAGCGTGCTTCTTTAAGAGAATAGGCATACGCTTTCTGATGTTCTTTGTACGCTTGCTTATGTACCGAGAGACCAGATGATTTTACACGTCTCTCAATAGCACGGCCAGTTGCCTTCATCTTGCGCAGCTCATCAGTGTACCAGGGGGCTGAACGCGAGAAAGACACCAGTCTTGTCTTCAAGGGGGCGTGTAGGTCCAGGAGCTCCCGAAGAGATTGGTTGTAGTAATCCACAGAGTCATCTGCAGAAGAATGATTGACAGCGGTCAGGGTGTGAAGATCAGCAGACAGAACATCAAGGGAAATGTTTTTAAGGTCACGGAACTGGATGGGTCGTTTTGGGTTTGAAGCAGGCGAAGATGAAGGCACTTCCAGGGAGATGACCCTGTGGTCTGAGACACCCAGGTCATATACAGATAAGTTATTGATGAGTACAGTGTCTGTAATCACCAAATCCAGAGTATGCCCCCTGCTGTGCGTAGGGGCGTCAACATGTTGAGTGAGATTAAGAGAGTCCAGAAGAGACTTAAAATCTGTTGCCAGAGGTGAAGAAGAATTGTCCACGTGGATATTTAAGTCGCCAAGAAAAATAGTCTTCACAGGGGAGGTGCAGAAAAAAGTGAGGAGGTCATGCATCTCTGAGTTAAATGAAACATGTGGTTTGGGAGGTCTATAAATTAATATAACATTCATCAGGAGTGGGGCTTTGAAGCTGAAAGCCAGACATTCAAAAGAGGAAAAGTCCTGAGAAGACAGATGAGACAATTTTAAATTACTGCGGTAGATTACAGCCAGACCACCACCGCGGCCAGTGCTGCGGGCTCTCTGCAGATAACTGTATCCAGAGGGACACGCCTCATTCAGAGAACTGAACACCTCTGGTTGGTGCCACGTCTCTGTAAGACACATGAGGTCCAAGTTCTTCTCCAGAATGTGATCATGAATTAAACATGACTTGTTGGATAGTGACTGCACATTGAAAAGTTCTAATTTAATACCAGTTGGAATAGGAGCTTTTTGAACCGGTTTAAGCAGACTGAAATCCACTCCACGTTTTCCTCGCCACTTCGTGCGCAGAGGACTACAAAGGCCTACAGACGCAGCGTTCTGATGACGCCATCGAGGTGCGACACGTCTTTCAGCCCAGACAGCACTAATCGAATCCGAGTTCGCTTGAGAATAAACGGTTTTCCTTCGAGAGCTTCTATGGATGTAACGAGGTCTACGCAGAAGTCCCAGTTGTTTGATGGTGGAAATAGAAAGAGGAATGGAGCAGTTGTTAAGTTCAAACAACTGCGAAGCGGAATACGTCAACATCCACGAGCCGGTGGAGGCTAGCACAGAGCTAGCCGCTAGCAGCAGGCCCACGGCTCCGAAAAAGATATACAAGAAGCAGAGAGATGTAACTCGAACGAGCATTACCTTGAAGGAGTACAGGAGAGAGTCCAGAACAGTCCAGAGGACACAGGAAGTTGAGAGAGGCAGCAGGTAAGCGAACAATAAGTGCAGCTACGTGATACTCGAAGCTAAATTCGTGTTGAAGCTAGCGGGAGCTAGCAGCTCCTACTATTAAAATTCCGGTTAGACTAGTAAAGTTTTCTATCTAATGAATCCAGCAAACAAGTCAAATCTTGGCTTCGCCACGATCTCCCATCCTGAGCAAGCACAATGGCATCAGTGGAAAGGAAAAACTCCCTTTTAGAAGGAAGAAACCTCTAGCAGACCCAGGCTCAGGACAAGCGGTCATCTGCTTTGACCGGCAACTTATAATGTTTGCAGATCCACAACGCAGTCAGAAAAGACAGTTGCTCTAAAACTTAATCACAGAAAGGTAAAAAGGTAGAAATGCCCGCGTCCGTTCACACAGGTGCTGTACACAGGTTTTACGGGTCCGTGTACATTCAGGCAGTTTGTTTTTTCATTTGAAACAAAAAATTAAATAACAAAAAAAACACTTGTTTTTTCGTTTTTCGTTTATTGAACCAAAACAAAAAAATGGATTACAAACCGTTATCCAATTTCCGATTTTGTGCACAAAACAAAAATGGAAAAAACGGATAACGACGGGTCAGTTTCGATTTTATTGACAGCGGATATGACCCGGAAGTTCTCTCTGCCCCGCAAATGTGACGTGTCGAAGCATTTGTGTGCACATTTAAGAGTGTACAATTCATTTGAGCATATTTACACAGAACAAACTTTGTATTGTTTAAAAAAAACTCTTAACAACAGAGAAAAATCTGGGAGATCGATATCGCGGCCCAGTTACATCAGTGTAATTATGATGAAGATATTGTGCTTTTATTGTGAAAAGACAACAGAGGGAGGGAGGAGGGGGGTGGCAGTGATCAGTAGGCGGCCGTGGTGTAGTGGTAGTGGCAGTCGACCCCCAATCGGAAGGTTGGAGGTTCGAATCCCGCGTCCGCCCACCATGTGTCGTTGAGTCCCTGGGCAAGACACTTAACCCCAAGTTGCTCCCGGTAGGTCTGGATGGCGCCTTGCATGGCAGGCTACCACTACCAGTGTATGAATGTCTGAATGAATGGGTGGATGGCTGGTATTGTAAAGCGCTTTGGGGCTCCTCACAGGGGGCTAGAAAGTGCTATATAAATAAGCTCCATTTACCATCAGTAGTGATTCGCGAGCGACGCGTTTGCTGGCAACTCAAAGGAAAATGGATGTTTGCTGTTACACAGAAACGTTGTTGTCCTGTCAAGTTTTGTTGTATAACGTGAAGTATTACAGTCAGAATAGAATTTGGATGAAATTCTGACTTGGATTCAACTGAGCAACTTTTCACCTCCGCATCATCATCATGGCAGCTATTCACAACAACAGTGAGTGAAAACTTTACATTCAGCAGCATTCTGTTTGTTTGTTTGTTTGTTTGTTTCATATTTAGTCAGTCATACATGTGGTAGGCTACTTTTAAAAGTTTGTAAGGTGACACATTAAAATGCTTATTGTAGGTTTTAAATACTGTATACAGTAGCAGTGTTTGTAGCGACGAAGAACGTAGAAACACCTCGTGGTTATGTTTAATATTTTAGGTTTAGTTGAACAGTTAACATATTCATATAAGAGGTTTTGCATAAAAATATGACCTTACAAACCTTTCTGTGCCTCACGTTTATGTTTTAAGGCCTCAGTGGCTGGATTTTTTAAAGCTCCTTCAGAAATGCAGTCATTTTCTTTAATGTCTATAAAACAACATTAAACAATGTTCAACTATTATTTTCTGACTTCAGAGACCATTGTGTGTACAACTATGTACTGATTATTGAGAGACTGCTGTCTGTGAATACTTGTTTTATGTTTATGTATTGATCCAGTATGGAGCTGAACCTCTCCCAGTCCTTTGTGTTGGTGTGCTGGAGACCATCACCTGAGGCTCTTCCTGTTGAACCACTAGTACAACCCAGACTTTCACATCACAGCAGGTAAGATTGCATCAACAAAAAGAATAGTACTCAACAATATTCTTTGATGTAAATCTGTTGATTTTCTGTGGTTCTGATGAGGGAAGTGACAAAGTGGATGCAGCATTCAGCCCATAATGGACCCAGATGTCCCCTGCGTCCAGACCTACAACACCTGGACATCCAGGAGCGTGCACGAGGAGGTGTTGGAGTCATTTTTACAGAGCTGATGAAGTCAAACACCACTTGCTGATATTTTTTAAACTCAATTTTTTTTGATAATCTGTTCATATTAATGTTTCCCCAGAGGTTTTCATTTATTTGATAATATGGGATGGTTTTATTTTAATAAAATGTTTTTTTCAACATTCACCAATTTTGTTTTTACTAAAGTACGAGCTGTGAGTTGTAGATGAACGAATGAAATTAAAACAGATACACAAATATTCTCACAAAGAATAACTCAACACTAACAGATAATATAGTGTACTACTGTAACTTTATTTACACATAACTACAGAAACACTTGGTTCATTGTTATCCTTTTTTTTTCAAACAATATGTTCATTTGAACTGTCAGAAAAAATATTAAATTCATATTTTCATTGATTCATTTTCATCTCAATGCTCTGGCCAGTTGTGGTATTTCTGCATATTTTGATGTCTTGATGCACAAACATACCAGTCCTGATGTTCTACAGGATTCTGTAACATCAGTCCTGATGTTCTACAGATCATGAAGATGTCTCCATCTGTTCTTTAACAATATCAAGGTTTGTTCTCCTCCACCTGGGTCCACTCTTCAGGTCACAGATTAGTTTTATCAGTATCCTGAGTTTGGAGAAGATATGTTTAAAAAAAGTGAACATGGGACATTTTGTTATCAGTTCACTGTTTATGAATGATTGTGTTAATCATGTGGCAGTATCATTTATATAACATTTCAGCAACAATGTTTAAAGCAAAAACATTTATACTAAGTATAAAAAGAAAACAGAAATGTGAAACCACATCAATGTAAATAGATCATAAAAAGAAAAGATTTAAAAACTAGAATGAAATATAAATATAAAAATGGCCTAAATTAGTTAGATGTGTTAAAGGACTAAAGTAAATAATATTTCAGAAATCCACTCTTGTGATAAGTGAAGATTGTGACAAACTGAAATAAAGGTGTGTGTGTGTGTGTACGGGATTTCCTACAACGTTAAGAGTTTTTTAAAACAATACAAAGTTTGTTCTGTGTAAATATTGTTATGGCAACCACGGAGTTGTTATGGAGCCAACGGGCGGATTGTAGAGGCGCAGAATAATAATCACTCCAGGAGAGGATAACGCTGATCTTCCTTTAATGAAGATAACTTAACAGAAGTATAACTGAATGGTTATGTTTGTGCTCTAACGCCGATGCAGACGAACTTATACGTCCACACCAGAGTCATCGAGCATCAAAACTGAGTCACACACAAAACAGTCCCCCGGAACACACAACCGCAGCATGCAGAGTTCCGTTAACGAGGTAAATGCACAGTAGCACTTAAACTCAGGTCTGTCTAACCAGTATGGGAAATAATGCAAGCATAAGCGAATACATACAAGTACTACAATATACTCAAATGAATTCTACACTCTTAAATGTGCACACAAATGCTTCGACGTCACACTTGCGGGGCAGAGAGAACTTCCGGGTCATATCCGCTGTCAATAAAAGAAATTACAAAATCGAAACTGACCCGTCGTTATCCGTTTTTTCCATTTTTGTTTTGTGCACAAAATCGGAAATCGGATAACGGTTTGTAATCCATTTTTTTGTTTTGGTTCAATAAACAAAAAACGAAAAAACAAGTGGTTTTTTTGTTATTTCATTTTTTGTTTCAAATGAAAAAACGAACTGCCTGAATGTACACGGACCTTTACGCCTGTCGCACTCTGTGTTCCAGAAAGGTAGAAATGTCCAACAAGGCTCGGTGAAAAAATAGCAGAAAGTAACAAAAACGGCTCAAGGAGCAAAAAGTACGAGGAGCAGCGGCAGCCAAGGTGCGCCCGCGTCCGCTCAGGTGCTCTGTCACATCAGATCACAACAGATCACAACAGATCACAACAGATCACAACAGATCACATCATATCACAACAGATCACAACAGATCACATCATATCACAACAGATCACAACAGATCACAACAGATCACATCATATCACAACAGATCACAACAGATCACATCATATCACAACAGATCACAACAGATCACATCATATCACAACAGATCACATCATATCACAACAGATCACAACAGATCACATCATATCACAACAGATCACAACAGATCACAACAGATCACATCAAATCACAACAGATCACAACAGATCACATCATATCACAACAGATCCCAACAGATCACATAATATCACAACAGATCACAACAGATCACAACAGATCACATCATATCACAACAGATCACAACAGATCACTACAGATGACATCATATCACAACAGATCACAACAGATCACATCATATCACAACAGATCACAACAGATCACATCATATCACAACAGATCACAACAGATCACATCATATCACAACAGATCACAACAGATCACATCATATCACAACAGATCACATCATATCACAACAGATCACAACAGATCACAGATCACATCATATCACAACAGATCACAACAGATCACATCATATCACAACAGATCACAACAGATCACTACAGATGACATCATATCACAACAGATCACAACAGATCACATCATATCACAACAGATCACATCATATCACAACAGATCACAACAGATCACATCATATCACAACAGATCACAACAGATCACATCATATCACAACAGATCACAACAGATCACATCATATCACAACAGATCACATCATATCACAACAGATCACAACAGATCGCAACAGATCACATCATATCACAACAGATCACAACAGATCACATCATATCACAACAGATCACAACAGATCACTACAGATGACATCATATCACAACAGATCACAACAGATCACATCATATCACAACAGATCACTACAGATGACATCATATCACAACAGATCACAACAGATCACATCATATCACAACAGATCACATCATATCACAACAGATCACAACAGATCACATCATATCACAACAGATCACAACAGATCACATCATATCACAACAGATCACAACAGATCACAACAGATCACAACAGATCACTACAGATGACATCATATCACAACAGATCACAACAGATCACATCATATCACAACAGATCACAACAGATCACATCATATCACAACAGATCACATCATATCACAACAGATCACAACAGATCACAACAGATCACATCATATCACAACAGATCACAACAGATCACTACAGATCACATCATATCACAACAGATCACAACAGATCACATCATATCACAACAGATCACAACAGATCACATCATATCACAACAGATCACAACAGATCACATCATATCACAACAGATCACTACAGATGACATCATATCACAACAGATCACAACAGATCACATCATATCACAACAGATCACAACAGATCACATCATATCACAACAGATCACAACAGATCACAACAGATCACATCATATCACAACAGATCACAACAGATCACATCATATCACAACAGATCACAACAGATCACAACAGATCACAACAGATCACATCATATCACAACAGATCACATCATATCACAACAGATCACAACAGATCACATCATGGGGCAGCACGGTGGCACAACTGGTAGAGCTGCTGCCTCTCAGCGAGAAGGTTGCCGGTTCAAATCCCGGTCCGGGGCCTTTCTGGGTGGAGTTTGCATGTTCTCCCCGTGCATGCGTGGGTTTCCTCCGGGTACTCCGGTTTCCTCCCACAGACCAAAAAACATGCTTGTTAGGCTGATTGGTGACTCTAAATTGACCCTAGGTGTGAGTGTGAGAGTGGATGGTTGTTTGGTGTGAGTGAGACAGGTCCCTCTTGTAAATGAGTCCCCGTGACTCAACGAGGCTAGCCTGTAGAAATAAAGGTTGAATGAAGGAATGAAAAAAAATCATATCACAACAGATCACAACAGATCACATCATATCACAACAGATCACAACAGATCACAACAGATCACATCATATCACAACAGATCACAACAGATCACATCATATCACAACAGATCACAACAGATCACAACAGATCACATCATATCACAACAGATCACATCATATCACAACAGATCACATCATATCACAACAGATCACAACAGATCACATCATATCACAACAGATCACAACAGATCACAACAGATCACATCATATCACAACAGATCACAACAGATCACAACAGATCCTGCAGACATGTTCCTGTTTTTAGTTTTCTAGCGTTTTTTTTGTTTTTACATTTTTTAAATAGCATTTTATTTTCACTTGTCAGTTTGTAACGTCTCCTTCATGATTGTGTCGTCATCACTCTGTCAGGTCTCCCCGAGGCTCGACCTGTACAAATGGTTGAAAGATAAAAAAAAGGAAACACTCATGGAGGCCCCGCCCCCCTGAGGCCCCGCCCCTCTGCAGTCATCTCCAGGTCCTTCATCATGATCCACAGCAGGTCGTGCTGCTGAGTCTGGACCTGGTTCTGGTCCTGGTTCTGGTCCTGGTTCTGGTCATGGTTCTGGACCTGGTTCTGCTGGGTTTCCTGTGTGTTGGATCTCAGGAGGAACATGAGGACACAGCAGACCCGGAGCTGCTGAGCAGGTAAAACTCCTGTCCTTTCAAAATAAAAGCCTGGCAACACCCGTATAGCAGTGTGTGTGTGTGTGTGTGTGCGTGTGTGTGTGTGTGTGTGTGT
>JBBPBX010044716.1:12235-27335 GCA_038048925.1 Garcialebias charrua
TTGAGCCTCTGGGACTCATTTATAAGAGAGACCTGATTTAACAAAGACTGATGACATGTTCCTGTTTTTATTATCTGCATCTGCCTTGTACAGTAATCTGTCTGTTTTGATACTTTGACATTTTTTTTATTTATCTGTATTTCTCTCTTATGTTTGTCTATCATTGCTGTTCATCATTCTTTAGTTTGTAGCAGGTCTCTCTTGTAAATGAGTCCTCGAGGCTCAATGAGATTTACCTGACTAAATAAAGGTTGAATGAAAATGATGACAACAACAACGACAACAATCGACCATCATACAGTAGGCATACAAATGTAACCAACAAAGTCCATGCTCAATAATCCAGGTATACAATCCAACAATTTGCAGTCAGATCATCTGGACAGTTTGAAACGTTTCACCTTCCATCCAGAAGACTTCATCAGTCAAGGAATCACACAACACAAAATGATTCTTCTCCAAAGTGAAACAAACCGAAACGTTTCAAACTGTCCAGATGATCTGACTGCAAATTGTTGGCATAAGTTTCTCTTTTTATTTTTTATTTTTATAAATCAAAACAATCAAAACAAAATAGCAACCAAAAGGACAATCAAGAGCAATAGTATCAAAAAACAGACAGATTATAAGGCAGTGTAGAAAACTAAAAACAGGAACATGTCTGCATTGGTTTTTCCAGGAACTTAAGATGTTTGAAGTCACTTAGAGAGGTCAAAGGTCGAGATCTTCAGATCTTTTTGTAAGATATTCCAGGAAACAGGAGCAGAGTAGGAGAAGGCCCTTTTTCCAAGTTCAGTTCTCACTGACGGAACCAGAGGCGGCTCCAGGGGGGAGCTAGGGGGTGCTATAGCCCCCCCTGGAAAAGTCACAGGGAAAGGGAAAATATCAGATTACCATATTTTCTTTTTCATCTGAGTTAATATTCTTATGTGGTTGTTGTGATGTTTTCCTTGCAAAACACAACTAATAAAAATTTAAAAAATCAGTCATTATATTGAGTTAAACAAACAATCTGATCCACCAGCTGAAGCCCACAAAGTTGAGTGATGCTCTCAACACTGACCCAGTAAGGAGCAGAAACTGGTGACATGATGCCTCTGGTTATGCCATTTTTAGCTAATACAACTTGATAAATCATTTCCTGGCTTGCAGTGATAATAAATGATTTTATCTGATCACTTTAAATAACTACTTTCAACCAAAATCCTAAATAAACTGTTTATTAAAATACTGTAGTCTAACTGTATCTGAATTCATGCGTGTATAAAACTGAAATAATTCCTGTTCAAAGAGTTAATTTTGCCTTAGACAAGAGAATTAAGCCTTGACTGGTTCATTATTATCATTATCACTGAAGTAGAATATATTGATAAAGTTGTTGTTGGTCAGTAAACTGACCAGACAGTGTCCCACTTTAATGAATGAAAAATAAATAAAACAAAAGTAGTAGGGCTGAGATGGAAAAGGTGTCACCCTTCTTCCTCCATCTCACCCTTCGTGATGGCTACAAACTTCTACCCTGAGGTTGTTAGACTCATGAACCCCTAGTCTGAATTATCACTGTGAAAACAAATCATTGTAATACCATTTGGTTATGTGCTGCTGATCTCATGCTGCTGATCTGTTTCATGTTGCTGTGTTCACTCGTCCTCATCTGCTCACACAGACTCATGTTCGTGCTGCTGTTGTTTGGCGCATTGTTTCGTACTGTTAGTGCTTAATGTATTTTTATTTCATTTCTCTGATCTTTTGACCGATTTTCATTACAATTTGTATTTTTGTTGGATGTAACTGGGACCCTGTGTACATAGTTTTGTTCCATCTTATGTACCACATGTGATGTGAATGACACACATTGACCCTGAGAACTGAAAGAACAAATGATCCTTCATAGTACCCTCAGTAAAATGCTTAGCCCCCCCTTAGCACCTGCAGAGAAATATCTCTGGAGCCGCCACTGAGGGAACACTGCAGGTAATCATGTCCTGAGAGCGCACGCTGTAGCTGCACTCACACAGAGACATGTAGGAGGAGATGTATGAGGGCAGCAGACCAAGAAGTGATTTAAAGATGAAAATGTACCAGTGGAAGAGTCTGCGTGAGGTTAATGATGTCCAGTTAACCAGTGAATACAGGGTGCAGTGGTGGGTACGATAATCACAACCAGTTATGAATCTTAGTGCACCATGATAGACAACATCCAACATCTGCAGGATGCACCATGATAGACAACATCCAACATCTGCAGGATGCACCATGATAGACAACATCCAACATCTGCAGGATGCACCATGATAGACAACATCCAACATCTGCAGGATGCACCATGATAGACAACATCCAACATCTGCAGGATGCACCATGATAGACAACATCCAACATCTGCAGGATGCACCATGATAGACAACATCCAACATCTGCAGGATGCACCATGATAGACAACATCCAACATCTGCAGGATGCACCATGATAGACAACATCCAACATCTGCAGGATGCACCATGATAGACAACATCCAACATCTGCAGGATGCACCATGATAGACAACATCCAACATCTGCAGGATGCACCATGATAGACAACATCCAACATCTGCAGGATGCACCATGATAGACAACATCCAACATCTGCAGGATGCACCATGATAGACAACATCCAACATCTGCAGGATGCACCATGATAGACAACATCCAACATCTGCAGGATGCACCATGATAGACAACATCCAACATCTGCAGGATGCTCCATGATAGACAACATCCAACATCTGCAGGATGCTCCATGATAGACAACATCCAACATCTGCAGGATGCACCATGATAGACAACATCCAACATCTGCAGGATGCACCATGATAGACAACATCCAACATCTGCAGGATGCACCATGATAGACAACATCCAACATCTGCAGGATGCACCATGATAGACAACATCCAACATCTGCAGGATGCACCATGATAGACAACATCCAACATCTGCAGGATGCTCCATGATAGACAACATCCAACATCTGCAGGATGCACCATGATAGACAACATCCAACATCTGCAGGATGCACCATGATAGACAACATCCAACATCTGCAGGATGCTCCATGATAGACAACATCCAACATCTGCAGGATGCACCATGATAGACAACATCCAACATCTGCAGGGTGCACCATGATAAACAACATCCAACATCTGCATCCAACATCTGCAGGGTACTTGTAGGAGCGTTCATGTACAGACCCTTTCCAAAAAATTTGAATATCATGGAAAAGTTGTTTAACTTCCATAATTCTATTCAAAAAGTTCATCTTTAATAGATGATAGATTCAGGGCCCACAATTTAAATGATTTCAAGTATTTATTTATTTTTTATTTTTTTACATAATTTGGGCTTCCAGCTCATGAAACCCATGAAAACACGATTTCAAAAAATTAGAATATTGTGGAGAAATCAACCCAAATGTTGCAGGACATTAATGTTTTAAACTGAGTGTGACACACTAGCCTGGTTAAAACCAGACCCTTGTCCTTCACTTCGCTTTGTACTAGGGTCTGGGACTTCTCCCATAGACAAGGATTTCTCCGGTAGATTTTTGACCGGACCAATCAGAGAACAGAAGGCGGAGTTTTGTTAGTTTAGCCTGGCGAGGTCCAGGCTATTCAGATAAATAGCTCAGAAACCACTCGGTGGATATTTTTTCTGCTACCAGTGTGTAATTATATGGCTCTAATTTACTGACTGTTGGCCTAGATGAAACATTTGAGATAAAATTCGATTTTTTATCATTTATTTTCGTAGCGCACCCGAGGCTGTTTGGAAAATGTCAAACCGAAACAATTTAAATCCAGCAGATTTGACCATTTCGTGAATTGATTTAGGAACTGTTAAGCTCAGGAACACTTCTGATATAACGTCAGCTAAGAAATATATTTTTTCTCAGCAAAGAAATAATAGTTTTTTACCTTGTTTTCATGAAAATTCCTTCGTGGCGGCAGCCATTTTAACTGACGACGTCAGTCGACGTCGTTCAAAACTCCGCCTTCTGTTCTCTGATTGGTCCGGTCAAAAATCGACCGGAGAAATCGTTGTCTATGGGAGAAATCCCAGACCCTAGTACGAAGCGAAGTGAAGGACAAGGGTCTGGTTTTAACCAGGCTAGTGACACACTGATCATCTGCTAAACTCAGAGCACCTGCACAGGCTTCTCCTCATGTATGAAGACAGCAGGACATGTATGAAGACAGCAGGACAGTGGTGAGATGTGCTGTAGGAGTGACAGATAGCTTCAAGGTGGAGGTGGGAGTGCATCAAGGATCGGCTCTGAGCCCCTTCTTGTTTGCTCTGGTGATGGACCGACTAACAGATGAGGTCAGGCAGGAATCCCCATGGACTATGATGTTTGCAGATGACATTGTGATCTGTGGTGAGAACAGGGAACAGGTGGAAGAGAACTTGGAGAGGTGGAGGTATGCACTTGAAAGAAGAGGAATGAAAGTCAGCCGTAGTAAGACAGAGTACATGTGTGTGAATGAGAGGGAGGCCAGTGGAACAGTGAGGCTACAAGGAGCAGAGGTCACAAAGGTGCAGGACTTCAAGTACTTGGGGTCCACTGTCCAGGAAAATGGGGAATGTGGTAAAGAGGTGAAAAAGAGAGTCCAGGCAGGATGGAGTGGATGGAGAAAAGTTTCAGGAGTGATTTGTGACAAAAAGGTGTCAGCAAAGGTCAAAGGAAAAGTTTACAAGACAGTGGTGAGACCAGCTATGTTGTATGGTCTGGAGACAGAGACATGGACAAAAAGACAGGAGACAGAGACATGGACAAAAAGACAGGAGAAAGAACTGGAAGTGTCAGAAATGAAGATGCTGAGGTTCTCCTTAGGAGTGACAAGGATGGATAAGATCAGGAATGAGATCATCAGAGGTACAGCACATGTTGAACAACTGGGAGATAAAGTTAGGGAGGCCACACTGAGATGGTTTGGACATGTCCAGAGGAGGGACAGTGGTTTGGACATGTCCAGAGGAGGGACAGTGGTTTGGACATGTCCAGAGGAGGGACAGTGGTTTGGACATGTCCAGAGGAGGGACAGTGGGTATATTGGTAGAAGGATGTTAGAAATGCAGCTGCCAGGAAAAAGACAAAGAGGAAGGCCAAAGAATAATAATAATAATAATAATGAATTCCATTTATAATGCACTTTTCATTAATAAAAATCTCAAAGTGCTACAAAGTGTAATAAAGCAAAGATCAAAATAAAACAAGTGATAAAATCAAATAAAATCAATAATAATATCGACTAAGATCAAAGATAAAATCATGTGGATGCAGATTAGGCTTGCTTAAAAAATAAATAAAATAAAACAAGTGATAAAATCAAGTAAAATCAATAATGATATCAGCTAAGATCAAAGATAAAATCATGTGGAGGCAGAATAGGCTTGCTTAAAAAGAAAAGTCTTTATGCTGCTTTTAAAGTCAACCAGTGACTGTGGAGCTCTCAGGTCGTCAGGGAGGGAGTTCCACAGGCGGGGGGCAGCCACACAGAATGCTCGGTCTCCCATGGTCCTCAATTTGGTCCGAGGAATATGAAGTAAATTACTGTTCTGTGATCGTAGAGACCGGGTGGATGAATATGGTGCAAGAATGTCCTTTAGATAGTCAGGTGAAGTGCCGTGCAAGCATTGATGGGTAATGAGAGCAGTTTTGTACTGAATTCTGTAGGTGACAGGAAGCCAATGGAGGTTATGGAGAATGGGTGTAATATGTTCAAATTTACGAACTCTCAACAGAATCCTTGCTGCACTGTTTTGAATGTATTGAAGTTTCTGAAGGTTTTTGCCAGGGATTCCAATAAACAGGGAGTTGCAGTAGTCGAGCCTGGAGGAGACAAAGGCATGGACGAGTTTCTCAGCATCAGGAAAAGTCAGAGATGGGCGAAGTCTGGAGATGTTTCGAAGATGGAAGAAGCAGGTTTTAAACAGATGCTTAATGTGATTTTCAAATGTAAGATGAGAGTCCATTTTTATTCCAAGATTTGTAACAGAGGTGGAGAGGGGGATGTCTTGACCAGAGAAGGAGATTGTTGTTAAAGTTGATGTTTGTATCTGGTGAGGGGTGCCAATCAATATGGCCTCAGTCTTCGAGCAGTTTAATTGAAGAAAGTTCTGATTCATCCATGCCTTTATTTCCTCCAGGCAGGCAGAGAGAACAGTGAGTGAAGACGGAGATAGGGATGATGATGATGTTCCAGTCCTGATGTAAAGCTGTGTGTCGTCGGCATAGCAGTGAAAAGAAATGTTGAACTGATTGATAATTTGACCTAAAGGCAGCATGTAGAGGGAAAACAGCAGGGGCCCCAGAACTGACCCCTGAGGGACACCACAGGAGACACCGACTGTCTGGGAAGTGGCATTGCCAAGGCTAACACATTCCAGCCTATCGGAGAGGAAAGATTTGAACCAGTCCAGGACAGTGTCACAGAGACCGACCTCCACATGAAGACGGTGGAGGAGGATATTATGGTCCACAGTGTCGAAGGCTGCAGTGAGGTCAAGGAGGACAAGGATGGAGGGAGAACCAGTGTCAGCAGCCATGAGGACATCATTTGTTACTCTCAGCAATGCAGTCTCAGTACTGTGAGCTGCTCTGAATCCAGACTGGAACTTCTCATACAGAGAGTGTTGTTGTAGGTGGTCCTGCAGCTGAGCAGCAACTGCTTTCTCCAGCACTTTGGACAGAAATGGGAGGTGGGAAATTGGGCGGTAATTAGAAAAAATGTCGGGATCCAAATTAGATTTTTTCAGAAGAGGCCTAATGATGGCAGTTTTTAGAGGCAATGGAACATGACCAGATTGTAGAGACTTGTTTATTATTTGTGTGATTAATGGGCTTATTGCAGAGTGATTGGATTTTATGAGAGACGAGGGGAAGGGATCCAGGGCGCAGGATGAAGGCTTCATTTTCTTGAGGATGGTCTCTACCTCACTCTGAACGACTTCATCAAAGCTGCTCAGGGTCCCAGAAAGCAGACGGGTAGATGGTACACTAAGATCAGGGAGGTTGTGGAGCTGAGATCTGATAGTGTCAACTTTGTTTTTAAATGATGAGAGGAACAGGTTGCATTTTTGAACAGAGTCCTCATGAGTTTGTTTAATGGGATTAAGCAGATGAGTTATTGTGGAGAAGAGCTGTTTAGAGTTTCCAGGGCAGGTGTTGATGATGTTGGAATAATATTTGGAGCGTGCTTCTTTAAGAGAATAGGCGTACGCTTTCTGATGTTCTTTGTACGCTTGCTTGTGCACAGAGAGACCAGATGATTTTACACGTCTCTCAATAGCACGGCCAGTTGCCTTCATCCTGCGCAGCTCATCAGTGTACCAGGGGGCTGAACGGGAGAAAGACACCAGTCTTGACTTCAGGGGAGCATGTAGGTCCAGAAGCTCCTGGAGAGATTGGTTGTAATAATCCACAGAGTCATCTGCAGATGAGTGATTGACAGCGGTCAGGGTGTGAAGATCAGCAGACAAAACATCAGGGGAAATGTTTTTATAGTCACGGAACTGGATAGGTCGTTTTGGGTTAGAAGCAGGCGAAGTTGAAGGCACTTCCAGGGAGATGACCCTGTGGTCTGAGACACCCAGGTCATATACAGACAAGTTATTAAGTACAGTGTCTGTAATCACCAAATCCAGAGTATGCCCCCTGTTGTGCGTAGGGGCGTCCACATGTTGGGTGAGGTTGAGAGATTCCAAAAGAGACTTAAAATCTGTAGCCAGAGGGGAAGAGGAATTGTCCATGTGGATATTTAGATCGCCAAGAAAAATAGTTTTTACAGGGGAGGTGCAGAAAAAAGTGAGGAGGTCATGTATTTCTGAGTTAAATGAAACATGTGGTTTGGGAGGTCTATAAATCAATATAACGTTCATCAGGAGTGGGGCTTTGAAGTTGAAGGCCAAACATTCAAAAGAAGAAAAATTATGAGAAGACAGATGTGACAATTTTAAATTACTGCGGTAAATTACAGCCAGACCACCACCGCGGCCAGTGCTGCGGGCTCTCTGCAGATAACTATATCCAGAGGGACAAGCTTCATTCAGAGAACTGAACACGTCTGGTTGATGCTAGGTTTCTGTGAGGCACATGAAGTCCAAGTTTTTCTCCAGAATGTGGTCATGAATTAGACATGATTTATTGGATAGTGATTGTGTAATGGTCACTGATCAATTTATACAGCGTTAGATTTATTTCCATTTATTTTCATTGGTTTCCTTATCTTGTTATATTATCTACGCTGCAAAAATGACCATTTATTATTAATCCTTGTCTCCTGTAAGGTAATGAGTGTGTTCCAAATGAAAGTTTGAGTTTGTTTATTTGTTTGTGTAAATTTGTTTTGTAATAATACGTTTTGGAGACGGTGGGGGAGTGGACTTAAAAGGAGGAGGAAGTGACGGCGCTTCCTCTCTCTCTCTCTGACTCACCTGGGAGTGCGCACCTGCTGAGTAGGATTTGGCGTGAGGCCGTTGCCCTGTGGACTGCCTGTGGACTGTGGATTGCCTTGAGTTGGGATCGCTGTGGATTAGTAAATTTCTCCTTACCCAGGACTGCAGGGGAGGCACGCTAAAAGGACCTTGAGACTCTGGTGAGATTGTTTCTTTTTATTTCGGCGCGCCGACGCCTGGATGGATTGAGTGGGCGTTTCCTCATCCTGCTTCAAACAAACTTTTTATCTGAGAGAGCATTTGGACTGAAAGTTGGTGCAGTTTGGGTTTTAATTTGGTTTATGGGGTTTGTCTGCAGCTATGTAGATGTTGGGAATGCTGCAGATATGTAAATGGTGGGGGGCAGGTTGTTATATTTGGTGGCCCGTGTGGGGAGCTAGTGTTCTTGTGGAGTTAGGCTGCTATGTATATTTTTTGGTTGTTTGAAGTAAAGCTAAATTAATTTAGACATAAGTATTTTACTTCATAGCCTCTCAGTTGGTTTTGTTCATCATTTACAAATATTGTAGGCCCAAATTAGTGTCTATATTTATTTGGTGTAGGGAAAGTATGTGGTGAATTTTAGGGGTTGGAATAGTGGCTTAAATGCAAGTTGTTGTTGTTTTTTGATATTGTGAATTCAGCATATTTTATATACATGACACCAATACATGTACATATATCATACAAATACTGATTTGTTGCATACAGCATCAAATTTCAGCGCCTGGAGGACCTTAACTCAAACTATGTCAGCTTCAAATCATTCAGATTCCTCCTCTGAGGAGTCTGCGTCTAATCAGCATTCAGCACCCTTGGGGAAATTCGACCGGCATGTTACAGTCAGGCTACAGCCAGACAATCCTGATGTAACCCACTTATCCTCCATGCTCAGTAGCATGTATCTGGACCCATCAGTGGTTCAAGCGGATGCTGGGGTTAACACCGAAACTGAGACATTGGCAGAACAACTCTCGGACCTCCAGCAGAAAGTTGAAGCCTTGGAACAACGCCTCCGAGATGCAATTGACAGCTCCCTCCATCGTGAGGAGGGACTCAGGGCTGCTATTGACTCCTCTGCTGTTTTAATAAAGGAATACGTAGAGCACCACCTCCAGAAGATGGACCAAGAGGTTGGGGCCTGTCTCAAGCGTAGGGATAAACGCTGGTCGGAGGAACTAAATCAAACGGTCCGCAAAGGTGCTCTCTCTTGGGGGCCGTCCACGTATTCAACTCCAGTTGCTCATGGGCCCATTGGTGGACTGGCTGGGGAGAGAGACGCTAGCCAGACATCCCATTATGCTGCTGCCAGACCCCCTATTAAGATGGACTTTCCTCAGTTTGGGGAATCCCGCAGCACCTCAGATGTGACTGATTTTATAGAGCAGTGTGAGAACTTCTTAACGCTCAGACCCTTGTCAGATGTGGAGCTCCTAGGCACACTAAACACTGTTCTGAAAGGACCCGCACGCAGCTGGTGGCTGGCGACACGGACAAAAATAAAAGATTGGGATGACTTTAAGGCTGCATTCCTGGAAGCCTTCCTGCCTACCGACTACCATGCTGAAATAGAGGAACAGCTCCGCTCAAACGTTCAAGCACCAAACCAGTGTGTGAGGGACTTTGCTTATGACCATCGAGCCCTGTGCTTAAAGTGGAGACCGGACATGGCTGAACAAGAAATTGTCCGCAGAATCTTGAGTGCCTGCAACCCCAGACTGGCCAGTGGTCTAAGAGGCATCGTAACCACGGTGGAACAACTCGTGAAAGTGGGGTCGCTGATTGAAAGGGATTGGAGCAACTCCCGGGAATACTGGAGTAGAGTACAGCAGGCCCATCCTTCGGACAGATCAAAGAGAACAGGAAGAAAGACTGAGCACAGCCAAGCCCGGGGACATGGAGGAGATGTGGCCGTGGTTCAAGCGGTACTGTCCCTGCTAGTGGTTCCTGTAACTATTCGGGGAACTACAGGAGATGCTGTCCTCGACTCTGGATGTACTTATTCCCTCATGAAACAAAGCCTGTGGAAGAGGATAAGAACACCTGGTGAAACCCTGAGTAGAAGTGAAGTACCGAAGTTTGTCATGGCTAATGGACAAGAAAGTCAAGCAGAGGGAAAAACTGTCCTACTACTAGGATTTCATGACATCCACATCACCATCCCTGTGCATGTCATAAAGGATGAACAACTATGTATGCCATTGCTACTTGGGTTGGACTTTATGAATGCCAGTCAGATCGTCCTTAAGCCACATCTCAGGAGTTATGGGCTGCCGGATGGAATGGAATACATATTCAAGGTCAGATCACGAGATGAGCTGTGTTGGAAGGATGCACAGTTATATGTCAATTTTTACCTGGCTGTGGTGGAAGACTCACAGGCTAAAACACCTGCTGTCCCTCTTTTGGAAGACCAGCCTGAAGAGGTGCGGCCGCTGCTGCAGAAGTGGCCCACTGTTTGGACAGAGACTGTTGGAGCCACCGAGATAATTAGCCACCACATTGTGACATCCGACGAGCTTCCTGTGAGACGCCGAGCTTACAGAGTGTCACCCCAAAAACAAGCTGTTATTGAAGCTGAACTGGAAAAAATGCTGCAAAACAACATAATTGAACCATCAACGTCACCATGGGCAGCGCCGGTGGTGTTGGTGCCACGGAAGGACGGCACACCACGCTTTTGTGTGGATTTTCGTGGACTCAATGCAAAGACTCTTCATGATGCATATCCTATGCCACTGGTACACGAGATCCTAGAGTCTCTGCGAGGTGCTCAAATTTTCAGTTCTTTAGATCTCAAGAGTGGCTATTGGCAGGTCGCTATGAGCAAAGAGAGCAAGAAAAAAACAGCCATGATTACTCACAAAGGGTTGTACCAGTTTAAGGTAATGCCTTTCGGCCTGAGGAACGCCGGCGCCACCTTCCAGCGATTAATGGAAACAGTTCTGGGAGAACTAAAAGGAAAAAACTGTTTTGTTTACATCGATGACATCATCGTGTTCTCTAACACCATTGAGCAACATCTGCAAGATCTCGAGGCTGTGTTTAAGAAACTCCATGATGCTCATCTCACCTTAAACATAAAGAAATGTTGTCTGTTTCAGACCAGTCTCAGATTCCTCGGCCATGTGGTCTCTGGAAAAGGAGTGGAGGTAGACCCAAGTAAAATCCAGGCCATCTCTAACTACCCACCTCCTACTGACTTAAAGGGTCTGCAAAGGTTTCTCGGCTTAGTGGGTTGGTACCACAAATTTATACCAAGACTGGCAGACTTGGTTGCTCCCCTAAATAATCTAAAAAAGAAGAATGTACCTTGGGAGTGGTCATCAGAGTGTCAAGCATCATTCGAACACCTCAAAACACTGCTGCAATCTCCACCAGTCCTTGCTCAGCCACAGTCACACCTTGGCTTCCAGGTACATTGTGATGCCAGCGATGTGGGACTGGGAGCTGTTCTGATGCAAACGGTGGAGGGAGAGGAGAAAGCCATTGCATTTGCCTCTAGAGGACTCCGTGGGGCTGAACTCCGTTATTCCACCTCTGAAAAGGAATGCCTAGCGGTTGTATGGGCAGTTGAAAAATGGCGCCACTATCTGGAAGGAGAGATGTTTGATGTGTTTACAGATCATGCTGCACTAGCCTGGGCATTTAACTGCCCAAAGACCTCATCCCGGCTTACTAGATGGACATTAAGGCTGCAAGCATTCACGTTTCGGGTGCATTACAAAAGAGGGTGCTGTAATGCTGTCCCTGATGCCCTGTCACGTGCACCACCTGGGCAGGAAGGTACCATCAACGTTGCTATGGCAAAAGACTACTGGATAGATCTCCCCAGCTCACTACAAGATATTGAGAGTGCCCAAAGAATTGATTCTCTTTGCATGGAGCTGGGACAAACCGTCACCCTTCCAACGCCTGGACGAATACATCATGTTTATCAACAAGGTGTCTTATACCGGGGCGTTCCATCCAAATATGGTGGATTCAACTACCAACTGGTTGTCCCAGCCAATCTGGCAGCAAGTTTCCTCACCTACTACCATAACAGTCCAGTGGGAGGCCATTTGGGAAGGCTTAAAACCCTTCTAAGAATTTTGGAAGTGGCGTGGTGGCCAACTGTAAGGAAGGATGTATGGAGTCATGTCAGGGTCTGCCAAACTTGCCAAAAATACAAGGGCACTAACCAGAAGCCTGCTGGACATCTCGAGTCACCAGACGTTAGTGCACCAGGGGAAATGTTGGGGGTAGACTTCATGGGGCCATTCCCTCCTAGTAAAGCTAGGAACACTGTGTTGATGGTGGTGGTGGACTATTACTCCAAATGGGTGGAACTATTCCCTTTACGAGATGCCAAGACCCCTAAAGTGTGTCACATCCTCAGGAACGACATATTTACCCGCTGGGGGGTGCCTGCATATTTGGTGTCGGATAGAGGACCACAGTTTACCAGCCGCCTGTTAGCCAGTTTGTGCACTTCTTGGGGTGTAGTCCAAAAGCTGACCACTGCTTATCACCCTCAAACCAACCTCACGGAGAGAGTCAATCGGACCCTGAAGACCATGATTGCTTCATTTGTTGGACGTCAACACCAGGATTGGGACAGATGGCTCCCCGAGTTCAGGCTGGCTATAAACTCAGCAGTGCATGAGACCACTGGTGTTTCCCCAGCAATGTTGGCCCTCGGTCGTAAGTTAAAGGATCCTCTGGAGCGTCTCATTCACCAAGCACCTACACCAGACATGCCTACATATCATACATTGCATACACAAACACAAATACAAAAGGAAGTCAACAGACATGTGGGTCTGGCCAAAGCCCGACAAGCTAGGTATTATAATGCACGACGTAGGGATGTACACTTTACAGTCGGTGACCTAGTCTGGGTTAGGGCACACCCTTTGTCCAAAGCTTCGGCTAAGTTCTCTGCGAAACTCGCACCCAAATGGTCAGGGCCTGTGAGGGTAGAGAGGCAGCTTAGTCCTGTTACTTACCGTGTGTCAGGGATGACAGATAATAGTAAAGTTGATACGATCAACGTGGCCGACATGAAACCCTTCTACGGCCCCGATAAGCCGCTGGCTGGGGGGGGGGAATGTAATGGTCACTGATCAATTTATACAGCGTTAGATTTATTTCCATTTATTTTCATTGGTTTCCTTATCTTGTTATATTATCTACGCTGCAAAAATGACCATTTATTATTAATCCTTGTCTCCTGTAAGGTAATGAGTGTGTTCCAAATGAAAGTTTGAGTTTGTTTATTTGTTTGTGTAAATTTGTTTTGTAATAATACGTTTTGGAGACGGTGGGGGAGTGGACTTAAAAGGAGGAGGAAGTGACGGCGCTTTCTCTCTCTCTCTCTCTCTCTCTGACTCACCTGGGAGTGCGCACCTGCTGAGTAGGATTTGGCGTGAGGCCGTTGCCCTGTGGACTGCCTGTGGACTGTGGATTGCCTTGAGTTGGGATCGCTGTGGATTAGTAAATTTCTCCTTACCCAGGACTGCAGGGGAGGCACGCTAAAAGGACCTTGAGACTCTGGTGAGATTGTTTCTTTTTATTTCGGCGCGCCGACGCCTGGATGGATTGAGTGGGCGTTTCCTCATCCTGCTTCAAACAAACTTTTTATCTGAGAGAGCATTTGGACTGAAAGTTGGTGCAGTTTGGGTTTTAATTTGGTTTATGGGGTTTGTCTGCAGCTATGTAGATGTTGGGAATGCTGCAGATATGTAAATGGTGGGGGGCAGGTTGTTATATTTGTACATTGAAAAGTTCTATTTTAATGCTAGTTGGTGTAGGAGCTTTTTGAACCGGTTTAAGCAGACTGAAATCCACTCCACGTTTTCCTTGCCACCTCGTGCGCTGCGGACTACAAGGGACTACAGACGCAGCGTTCTGATGACGTAGTTGAGGTGCGACACGTCTCCCGGACGGAATCAATTCAGAGCGAGAATAAACAGATTTCTTTCGAGAGCCTCTATGGATGTAACGAGGTCTACGCAGAAGTCCCAGTTGTTTGATGATGGAAACAGAAGATGGAATGGAGCAGTTGTTAAGTCCAAGCAGCTGCGAAGCGGAGTAGGTCAACATCGCACCAGCCAAGCCGGGGGAAGCTAGCACAGAGCTAGCCGCTAACAGCAGACCCACGGCTCCGAGAGAAATAACCAAGCAGTGAGATGTAACTTGAATGAGCATGACTCGAAGAGGAGCACAGGAGAAAGTCCAGAACGGTCCAGACGACACAGGAGGTTGACAGAAGCAGCAGGTAAGCAAAACAAAAAACTGCAGCCACGTAGTTCTCCAAGCAAAGTTTGTGCAAGGTTTGTGCTGGAGTTTGACAGGAGGCAGACAGCCCAATATTCCGGTTAGGAAGTACTAACCAAGCTGTCCGTAAAGTCCTTGATAAAATTTTTTTTAAAACCACTGAACAAAATAAGTCCAGATAAACGACCAAAAATTAAAAAATAGCAACAGTAAAACAACTTTTCAGCGTGGAGAAGCGGCGAACATCACGACATCACGCCAGCGTCCTCTCCATTAACGCACCTGCACCTAAATTAGATCTTTATGTCTCTCTGAAGAACTGGTTTCCCATGTAGCTAGAAGAGATATATGGATGCAGTTAG
>JBBPBX010044717.1:0-27334 GCA_038048925.1 Garcialebias charrua
ATCTCAAGTGTACTGTTGGCGCTGCAAAGGACACCATGTACCCGCTTTCTGTCCACAGTGGAAGGCTAATAAACACAGGATGCAAACTGCAAATTCTTCAGAGGCACAGACTCCTAATAATTCTTAAAATCAATGTCAAGCACTCATTGACTCTCCCAGATCAGACAAGAGCTACAGCCTCTGTGAGCTATTCGAAATCAACTGATGACACCCTTCTGCCTTGTCAGTTGATGATTCCATTAAAAGTGGGTCATTGGAAAGGAACTGCCATCCTAGATACAGGCTTATCTTACACCCTGATAAATGAGGATATTTGGTCAGGAGTGAGGGAACCTCATAATGTACTCAAACCATGGACCAGGGAACCTTTGTATCTAGCAGATGGAGAAGGACGGCTACCACTGGGATGGAGGTGAACTTACTCTGACCAAACAATCTGAAACAGTGACATTACCTTCTGTGATCCTGCCTGCAAAGAGCCTGGCTTTCTCTGCTGTAGTGGGACTGGACTTAATTTTCTTTTCCGACCTACAGTTTGATGTCTCTGAACATAGTTACTGGTTTAAAACAAACAAAAATCAACGTTATCCATTTATAAGTGCATCTGCTTTAAAGCCCAGAGAGCTATTTCAACCTCATATTGCCTTCTTTTCTGCAATGCGTCCACCACCATTAACATCCTTTCCTATATGCCAGGACCTCTTGGAAGTAGCCACAGATAATGCTCATCTGGATGACTTTGGAAAAAGACAATTGTTACATCAACTACAACACAATAAGAATGTTTGTACCCATACTTTGGGCCGCACGGGAGTTCTCACACACGATTTTCCTCACGCACCAAGTACCTATCAAACAAAAACCTTACCGTGTGTCACCCATCAAGCTTGAGGTCATCAAGGAGCACATACAAGAGATGTTGGAAAAAGATATTATAGAGCCATCTACTTCTCCTTATGCTGCTCTATTGGTCCTGGTACCAAAAAAAAACAAGATTCAAATGCAAGATTCTGTGTGAATTACAGAAAACTAAATGCTGCTACACACACTGATGCTTATCCCATCATTAACCTCCAAGAAATATTGGAATCACTACATGGAGCAGCTGTTTTCACAACTTTGGACCTCAACAGTGGCTACTGGCAGGTTAAAATGGACGAAGAAAGTCGTGAAAAGACTGCTTTTATCTGTCCTCTTGGCTTATACCAATTTAAAGTGATGCCCTTTGGACTAAAAAATGTACCTGCCACCTTCCAACGTATAATGGAGACAGTTCTAGGAGACTTGAAAGGAAGCAATTGTTTTGTCTACTTGGATGACATCATTATTTATTCCACCACACCAGAACAGCACGTTTGACCTACAAGCTGTTTTTGACAAACTGGAGATGGCAAATCTAACTGTAAACATGAAAAAGAACCAATTTTTCCATACATCACTAAAGTTTCTGGGTCATACTGTTTCATCTGCTGGAGTAGAAGTGGACGCCAAAAAAAGAAAGGCTGTTCAGGACTTTCCGATACCACAGAACATTAAAGAGCTGCAACGATTTCTCAGACTGGATGGATGGTACCATCGCTTTGTGCCAAGATTTTCACAGCTCACTGAAGCCCTCAATGCTCTAAAACAGAAAGGGGCAAAGTACCTTTGGACTCCCCAATGTCAAGCAGCTTTTGAGGCTCTTAAAAAACACCTTGTCTCACCACCAATACTTGGACATCCTGATTTTAATCTCCCATTTATTGTTTATACAGATGCCAGTGAAGTTGGTTTGGGTGCTGTCCTAGCTCAACCAACAGGACTTGGGTCAGAGCATGTTCTTGCCTTTGCCAGTCGCAACTTAAATGAAGCAGAGAGAAATTATTCTACCACCGAACAAGAGTGTCTTGCTGTGGTATGGGCTCTTGAAAAATGGCGATATTATCTGGAAGGGAGGCATTTTACTGTTATCACTGACCATTCTTCCCTCGTCTGGGTCTTTAAAACCACAAAACCCAGCACAAGATTGATCCGTTGGGCTCTTCGCTTTCAAGAATTCACCTTTACGGTAGAATAGCGTGAAGGCAAATACAATACAGTGCCAGATGCCCTATCAAGAGCACCAGTGAACAACAATCAATCACCAACCTGTGCTTCGGTGTTACGTTCAATGAAGGATACCTCACAACATCTACAAATAACAGATCAGGATATCTGGAAAGCATAGCAGACTGATCCTGATGTACAGAGCCTTTATACAAAAATCACTGAAACAGGAGAAATCATTGAAAGTTCAACAACCAAATTCACTATTGTGGAAGATAAAGTGTACAAAGTGACACAATTACCTCATAAATCTCTGTATCAAATCTACAGTCCATCGTCACTCCGTCAGCAGTTGTTTCATCACTATTGTGGTGATACAGCACCCTCATGTCCGTTACTGGATGTAAACCTCTTCACATCTCTCCGAAACTCTGAGTGTTACACTTTTCTTGAGCTCTCAAGGAGACAAGTGGACACTATTTTGTTACATTTATTTTGAATTAAGAGACACAAATCAATCAGAAAGACTTCCTTTTAATTTGTGTTAATTCAGAATTGATCAACAGTATATTTTTGTCATTTGATGATGATCTGTTATTAACATGAGTGTCACTCTCATGCTGGGTTATTTCTGCAGTACCAGGATGCTTTAATATTATGGCACAGTTCAGGGTAAACTTTTAACTTCCTTCTCTGCTTTGTCTGTGAATTAGCCATAATATTCTCTGTACTAACAAGCTCCATCTGGCCACTGGCCTAAACAATATGTAAGTGTCCTTCAGAGTTTTCCAACTCTGGGAACTGCTGAGTAAATTCATTTATTTTGTTAAAACAGCCAATAACCATTCAGGAAGTGGGCAGACTCCGCCCTCCATATAAAGGGACATTTCCTGTAGACTCGTCAGCGTGTGAAAGGGAGAACTAAACAACTTGGTTCTTCCCTGGAAACTGGTGAAACGTTGTGGTCATTTGTCAATTAGACCTACGTTTCTCAACCAGAGTTACGACACAGCTCAGCTGTAACTCACTCATCTGTTTTGAAAGAATTTGTTTTCTGAAAGTTTTATTTTGAAACCCAGTCAGGACGTTGGCTCTGGTTCCTGCCGGGAAAGGCGCACTTCACGCTCGTTGAATCAGTTATACACGCGCTGAAGTTTCAACTGGACGTCTTCTGGACCACACAGTCCGTTAAGTGTCCACAAAATTCATCAGGTCTTATCTCCAAGAGACGTATCATCACCAGGTAAAGAGTCGTTGATTGTATGCTGAACGTGTGGGGAATCCAGCCAGACTCGTTTGGGAAAAGTGCCACCCTGTTGCATTTCAAAATAATTAACTTCTGTTAAACTTAGCTTTCATTCCACTTCTTCCTCCATATTCTTATTTTTCTTAAGCCATTAAACTTTTAAGTAAATGTGCCAGCAGGAAGTTTAAACATAACTTGTCTGTTTGTTTCAATTTGAATTCTTGTCTACAGTAGTTAAATCAGAGCTAATCTCGATACAAATGTTTAATGTACTTTTATGGTTTTCTCAATAAAAGATTCATCTTCTGGTGGATCAACATAAGTTGACGTCTCTCGTAAAATTACATTTTGTCTAGTCACATTTAAGCAATTTAATCCGGAAAAAGGGTGAACTCGCGAATGAATTTGGGTCAGATCAAATCTGCTCCAACTTCTTCTGGAATATTGTACTGGTCAGCAAACTGACAAGTATTATATCCCTTACATGTTGTTGGCACCGCAAGGTGTTCAGTTACACTATCATGATGATCCCTTATCTGGACACTTTGGACGATATAAGACATAGAAGCGATTACAAGCCCTTGTGTTTTGGCCCAAGATGAGCCTGGATGTAAGAGATTATGTGTGCAATTGTAAGGTATGCCAGCTTTACAAACCTGAGAACCGGAGACCACGTGGAAAGCGTCAACAGACTCTAGTCCACAAACATTGGGAGATGCTAGGGATGGATCTCATGGGACCATTGCCTCGCAGTGCCAGCAGAAATCTGTATTAATAGTTTTGTTGACTATTACACTCGCTGGATAGAACTATTTCCTCTCCGCAAGGCGACAGCAGAGACTGTATCTCACATTATGAACAAAGAAATACTCACCCGTTGGGGTACACCAACCTACATCCTCTCCGACCAAGGTCCACAGTTTATATCTTCTGTGTTTGAAGACATCTGCAAACGTTTGAATCTCTAGCGGAAGCATACATCACCATACCACCCTCAAACCAACCTAACAGAAAGGATAAACCACAACATAAAGGCAATGATTGCATCATATGTGAAAGAAAAAACATAAAACCTGGGATAAATACTTATTGGAATTCCGCTTTGCTCTCAACTCAGCTGTACATGAATCCTTAGGAGTGACCCCTGCCGAACTCAACCTTGGTCGTTCTTTAAGAGGACCCCTAGATAATGAACTCCAACCACACCTATGTGATCCAGATTCACCTGCATATCCCACAGCCAAACAATTGACTGAACTCAGACACCTGGTTACCCACAACATGGAAAAGGCACGCAAAAAACAAAAAAAGTACTATGACAAAGGAAGAAGAGAAGCTGACTTAAAGATTCAAGATCGGATATGGCTTCGCACTCACCCCAGCTCAAGGGCAGATAGGTCTTATTCTGCCAAACTTGCTCCACGTTGGAAAGGTCCCTACCGAATTGTCCAAAAACTAGGACCTGTGAACTATGAGATTGTCTTGGAGGACACTGGGGAGGATCTTCGCATAGTAAATGTGACACAAATGAAACCTTGCTATCCTACCGCTGAAGAAGTTGACAGGGAGCAAAGAAAGACACTCCTAAAGATTTTTGAGGACGAGAGCGAGAAGAGGAATTTAAAGGGTTTTAATGCCGATAATGCAATAAAGCGCCTCCACAGGTTTCGGCTTTCTTCAGGGAAGAGGGAGTGTGACAGCCTGAACCATCACCAATAAATATTATGCGCCTAAAATATCCTAAAATTTGTCCACCCCTTTATTGTTTTGGAGCAATTATCCTCCGACACGCTGGCAGATAAGCCAGCTGGTTCCGGTGGAAACGCCCCTTTTGAGAAATGTGAAAGGAAGTGGAGCGCAACGGGGGGGGTGTCATCTTCAGCTGTTTGGAAGTGTGGACGACGTGATTTGGATTACCGGAGGGCTCGACTGGATGCAACAAAATTGCTTCTTTTTGAACTGTCTTCCCCCCCATCGTCGGTAGCGTGAGTGAAGCAAACCACCTGTTTTTCATCTGCGACCTCTGTGGGTTATTAAAACTTTGTGTGCCGCAGAGCACTTGTTTTGGGACAGAGATTAACTGCTGGACTCACGCTCGAGCCACATTCCTCTTTAAGTTAAGTGATTATTATTGGTTGAACTATTGTTTTGTTTAAAACTTTGTATGCCGCCGAGCACTTGTTTTGGGACAGATTAACTGACGGACTCATGCTCGAGCCACGTTCCTCTTTAAGTTGAGTTATTATTGGATGAATTATTTTTTTGTTTGTGTGGATAAATATATTGCTACCTGTTAGCTGCAGCTGATGCACCGTGCTGGTTGTTCTGTGAAATTGATTGAATAATGCTTGAGCCAAGTTAATCGTTAAAGTATTGCTTGTTATTGTATAAATTACTATGAGGTTTTTTGTTTGTATCCAGGGGTAAACTGCACCCTGTATTCACTGGTTAAATGGACATCATTAACCTCACGCAGACTCTTCCACTGGTACATTTTCATCTTTAAATCACTTCTTGGTCTGCTGCCCTCATACATCTCCTCCTACATGTCTTTGCGTGAGTGCAGCTACAGTGTGCGCTCTCAGGACATGATTACCTGCAGTGTTCCGTCAGTGAGGACTGAACTTGGAAAAAGGGCCTTCTCCTACTCTGCTCCTGCTTCATGGAATATCTTACAAAAAGATCTGAAGCTCTCGACCTTGACTTCTCTAAATGGTTTTCAGAATCTGTTGGAATCCTGGCAAAAACCAATGCAGATTTGTTCCTGTCTTTGATTTTATACGTCTACCTTATGTTTTGCTCGTTTTTTGATACTTTGTTTAAAAAAAAAAAAGTATTTCTTTCTTTTGTTTTTTCTCTTTTTTGTTTTCTATTGTTTATTGTTTGTTTATTGTTTATTGTTTAAGGAAATTCTACCATTGCTGTTCATCGTTCTTTAGTTTTAGCAGGTCGCTTTCGTAAATGAGCCCATGAGGTTCAATAAGATTTACCTGACTAAATAAAGGTGGAATGAATGAAAAAATACACTTGAATTTTTTTAACATTCTTTGGTTGATGGGGTTTTCCATTTAGTGTAAGGGTGTGATCACATTCTGTGTTTAGCATCCTTTGTAGTTTTGTGTTCAAGGGCAAATATCACAGCCAGCATGCATAGTTGGGCCCCACATGGGGTTATTGTGGGCTACTTGGGTAATGAGTGGTCATGGGATTTATCTGGGCTAACTGCATGAGACCCATATGGTTATCCCATAAAGGAACCCATTTTTTGGCCCTGTTGGGCTAAATATATGGGTCCTATACAGCATTAAGGTGGGCTAACAGGCAATGGGACAGAAATGGGCTATTTTATATGGGACCCATGTGGTTTTAGTACAATGGGCCCAGCATGGGAAGCCCATGTGGGCAGACTGCATTTACCCCAAGTGGGATAAGAGTGGGCTGACCTTACATGGGTTGAACCTGGGCATGAATATAAAGGTCCCAGTTCGTTTTTATGTGGGTTAACTGCGAATGGGACAGAAATGGGCATTATTATATGGGACCCATGTGGTTTTAATATAATGGGCCCAGCATGGGAAGCCCTTATGGGCCAACTGTATTTACCCCAAGTGAGCTAAATGTGGGATGACCTTACATGGCTTCAACCTGGGCATGTATATATAGGTCCCAGTTCATTTGTATGTGGACTAACTGGGAATGGGACAGAAATTGGCAATATTATATGGGACCCATGTGGTTTCAGTATAATGGGCCCAGCATGGGAAGCACATGTGGGCTAACTGTATTTACCCCAATTGGGATAAGTGTGGGCTGACCTTACATGGGTTCAAAGCTGGGCAACGCTAATTAAAAAAATAGTTCCACAATTTCTAAAACGCTTATTAATTTTTTTAGGTCCACAATTTCAAAAGCACAAATGTCTTATGAAAATTAGGGGAAGCTAATCTAATCCGCTATTTATATATTTCTATATTATATATATATATATTTATATATAGCCGGCAGCGTTATCAATATTTGCACTACACTGCCAACTGAAAAGTAACAAAAATGATCCTAAAAGGATGAAATTACAAAAATCAAAGGATTTATTTAATACTTTACGTACATATATTCTATTCGGCCACGAAATTAACAAAAAATAGAATGATCTTTTAATCCCTAAAACCACGTTTAAATCTCAAATACACGGGTGTGTCGCCACCGCATTTATACATAAAGTAACCCAAATACATGAAACTAACGACTCGCCGTCGAATGGTCGACACAAAACACACAATAAAATCATCCGGCCACGTTAATTTGGCTTGAAACAGCGGGGTTCTCTACGGATTTATCCATTAGTAACCCAAAACAACCAGCTGGACACAGAGTTCAGCGTCTATAGGTAGTCAACAGATTTAATGAAAAGTAACTAAAATACATAAAAATAACGACTCACCGTCAAATGGTCGACACAAAACACACAATAAAATCATCCGGCCACGTTAATTTGGCTTGAAACAGCGGGGTTCTCTACGGATTTATCCAAGTACCCAGCACAAACAGTAGCCACAGAATTAGCCCCCGAGTTCACCTCTGAGTGACCCGGAAGATGTCAAGATGGAATAGTCCATTTTTAGTAGGGGGATAAAGAAATCGACCGTTTTTTATTGCGTATTTAATGATCGTTTTCATCGTAACTATAATTATTTTTATGTTAAATGTACATTAACAAGCAGGATCAATGTTAGTGATGTAGGTGACTGCACGGGGCGAGGCGGGGCCGGGGCCACTGCTGAAATGGGACCCCCAGGCATTTACCTACATGGTAGATCCGAGTCTGTTCTCAGCTCTGCCCCCCTCCCCCTCACACCCTTCCTCCTCTCTGCTGTTTACGGTGGGGAAAAAGGTAAAACAAGCAGCATAAGAGCTTGTAAATAAGTTTATTGGTTTTTACTGATAGATAATTAGTTATTAGCGGTACTGCATTTTAAATAAAAATAGCACAAATCCGCTTATGAATTATAAAAGTTAGTCAATTCACAAAAACGCTGACAAAAAGTTTAGGTCCACTGTAAGCGGATTAGCGCTTTAGCGCTACCTAGCGTTCATTTGCCCACCACTGCATGGGTTGAACCTGGGCATAGATATATAGGCCCCAGTTCCATTTTATTTGGGCTAACTGGGAATGGGACAGATATGTGAATCAGTATATGGGACCCATGTGATTTTAGTATAATGTACCCAGCAGGGGAAGCCCATGTGCACGCCCGGATTTTCGCAGGGGCTACCATGGGCTGGAGCCCCTGGCCCCGGGATTTTAGGGGCCCCGGAGCCTCCGGTCCCGCCCCCTAAGTTTTTTTTTGTCTCAAACACGTTGTCTCACACAGGAGAAAACTGTTCTTGTCAGGTTTCATGTAAAACTGGATGATTTTATCTATTCGCTTCAGCGCGGCTGGTCCCCTCCCGCGCAGTGCCGGCGGGGGAGGGAGGGGTGCGTGCGGCCGGTCCCGCTGCCGGCGGGGGAGGGAGGGGGGTGCGCGCGCCTGTCCCCCACCCACCGCTGGTGATAAGGAAGAGAAAGTGGAGGTGAATGGAGAAATAAAAAGTGCAGGAACGGAGGCAAAGGAGCTGGTGTAGGAGAAAGCAGGGGCGGCTGTAGAAGAGATGGAGCTGGGGCCCCCCAAACCAGGTGAAGAAACAAGGGAAGAGAAAAAAATGTTGAAGATGCTGCACGCGGGCCAGCAAAATGTGTACAGAGATGAGGGAGTGGACACAGTGAGGACTGGTGCTCTAGTAATAATAATAATAATAATCATTTTATTTAAAAGCGCCTTTCAGGACACCCAAGGACACTTAACAAACCAACACAGTGTAATACAGAGCAAACATTATCAGCGACAAATTGAAATATAAAATACATAAAGGATATAAAATGGAAGATAAAAATACATTTAGTAAAGTTAGTGATAAGCTAGTCTAAAGAGATGGGTTTTCAGGGCAGTCTTGAACAGAGAAAGGGAGGTGGTGTTTCGAAGGTCTGGCGGTAGGGCGTTCCAGAGGTGAGGGGCAGAGCAGGTGAAGGCCCTGCTCCCCATGGTGGAGAGGCGGGCAGAGGGTACATGGAGATGTAGCGAAGAGGAGGATCTGAGAGAGCGTGATGGGATGGAGATTTGGAGGAGGTCAGATAGATAAGGAGGGGCAAGGTTGTGGATAGCTTTGAACGTGAGGAGTCTAGTCTAGTGACTCTGTGTCACAGACTGACTGAACCCCGTTATCCTGTGGAAACTTTACTGTCCTTCCTCAAACAGGCAAAAGGACTGAGAGGAGTTAAAGTTGAAAGTCACTTTCCAAACCTGAGAACTTATGACTCAGCCAGACATTACATAAGGCACAAAACAGAAACTGGGTTCACTGACCAAGAAATTTTCAGATTAAAGAAAATAATGATCAAAGTCAGAAAACAATTCTGAAAACAATTCTGAACAAATGATGAACACCAGCATTTTTGGGGCAGCACGGTGGCACAACTGGTAGAGCTGCTGCCTCTCAGCGAGCAGGTCCTCGGTTCAAATCCCGGTCCGGGGGCCTTTCTGGGTGGAGTTTGCATGTTCTCTCCGTGCATGCGTGGGTTTTCTCCGGGTGCTCCGGTTTCCTCCCACAGTCCAAAAACATGCATGTTAGGCTGATTGGTAACTCTAAATTGACCCTGAGTGAGACAGGTCCCTCTTGTAAATGAGTCCCCGTGGCTCAATGAGGCTAGCCTGTATAAATAATGGAATTGAATTGAATGAATGAAATTTTAATTTTGTACCCATAACCTCTCACTCAACATGGATTCTTTTAAAATAACATCTTTAAGCTAGAGAGGCTGTGAAGCGTGCACTGGTTTACCCAAACCATTAAGTATAAAAGCATTGACGTTCTGCTTTTACAAGAGACACATAATGATGCATCAAATGAGACAGAGTGTGGCAGGGAAGTTTGTGTTGAATCCAGGCAACAATAACTATTCAGTGATTTTATTTTGTGATGGAAGCATCATATTCTATAGTTTCAAACCCTAACATGTGGTTTTGACTTTAACCAGTTCAGGGTTGTTTGTAGTTTGTGACAACTGGCATATTAAAGATGTAAGTTGTGAAAACTTACTATTCAGTCATTTTCTGTTCATCATCTGAACCAAAGCAAAACAAACAAACAAACAAACATGGTATATATATATGGGCCCCCAAGTTGACTCAAGCCCAGGGGACCCCATCCTACTAAATCAGGCCCTGCCCATGTGTGCTAATTATATTGACCTCAAGTGGGATAAGTGTAAGATGACCTTACATGGGTTCAGCCTTGGCATGGATATATAGGTCCCAGTTCATTTTTATGTGGGCTAACTGGGAATGGGACAGAAATGGGCAATATTATATGGGACCCATGTGGTTTTGGTATAATGGGCCCAGTATGGGAAGCCCTTATGGGCTAACTGTATTTACCCCAAGTGGGCTAAATGTGGGATAACCTTACATGGCTTCAACCTGGTCATGTATATATAGGCCCCAGTTCATTTTTATGTGGGCTAACTGGGAATGGGACAGAAATGGGCAATATTATATGGGACCCATGTGTTTTCGGTATAATGGGTCCAGCATGGGAAGCACATGTGGGCTAACTGTATTTACACCAATTGGGATAAGTGTGGGCTGACCTTACATGGGTTGAACCTGGGCACAGATATATAGGCCCCAGTTCAATTGTATGTGGGCTACCTGGGAATAGGACAGAAATGGGCATTATCATATGTGACCCATGTGGTTTTAGTATAATGGGCCCAGCATGGGAAGCCCTTATGGGCTAACTGTATTTACCCCAAGTGAGCTAAATGTGGGATGACCTTACATGGCTTCAACCTGAGCATGTATATATAGGCCCCAGCTCATTTTTATGTGGGCTAACTGGGAATGGGACAGATATGTGCATCAGTATATAGGACCCATGTGATTTTAGTATAATGTGCCCAGCATGGGAAGCCCATGTGGGCTAACTGTATTTATCCCAAGTGGTATAAATGTGGGATCAACAGATACAGATTTAAACTATGCATTGAATTTACATTTATAAATTCAATGTATAGTTTAAATCTGTATCTGTTGATCAAAACCAACAAGAATTAAAACTCATAGTGCCACAATCAAAAACGAAACTAAAAAACGGGGAGTGAACTGTGTTGATTTCCCATCATGCTTAGCGGTATATTAGTGTTCAATTATAGTTTAAATCTGTATCTGTTGATCAAAGCCAACAAGAAATACAACTCATAGTGCCACAATCAAAAAGGAAACTAAAAAACGGGGAGTGCTGTGTTGATTTCCCATAATGTTTAGCAATATTTTAGTGTTCCGGGCTGCACCATGAGTCAGACGGACATTTGTGTTACAGACCTGCCTCATGTTAAAATTTGGATATTATGGTAAAATGGTAAATGGAGCTCATTTATACTGTATAGTGCTTTCCAGCCCCCTGTGAGGAGCCCCAAAGAGCTTTACAATACCAGCCATCCACCCATTCATTCAGACATTCATACACCGGTAGTGGTAGCCTGCCTTGCAAGGCGCCCTCCAGACCTACCAGGAGCAACTCGCGGTTAAGTGTCTTGCCCAGGAACACAACGACACATGGTGGGCAGATGCAGGATTCGAACCGTTTTTGAAACATACAAGCGACACAAGAAACCAGTAGAGGTGTATCCAGGTGAAAAGGTCAAATACCAAACGCTAGACCTTGAAGGAGCAAGAGCGCCAGCTCACTCTTTTAAGGAAGGCGAGAATAAACAAAATTTCCAACCTGACAGACCGCAAAATGAAGGTGTCCGCTGGAACAAAGACCAAAAGGGGTCCAGAGACCCTAAGTGGTACAGGCCGCATCAAGAGGAAGAACCCCATCATCAAAAAAGGGGGGCATTCCAAAAGAAAAAGAAATATGGGTCCCAAGGAGACTCATATGAAAGAGGGTGGTCCCAGAGGGGACCCCCGAGCAATGCGCCAGCTCCTGCACCTCAAACTGAACAGTCTGGGGCGAGGAAAAACCCACAGAAGTTCCAGAAAAAAGGCCCTAAACCTCTGTCCTCAGAAGAGATGGAGAACATACGTCGGTTGTTAGAAAGTTTGAAAAAAACAAACAAGGAAAACAAACCTGGAGTAATGTGTAGCACTATCATTGATAGTGACTCAGAACACACAAATAACAGCAATGCCACAATTGCTGACAGTCACCAAGATACTGATGGTCAGGATGCTGACAATCAGGGTACAGACAGTCAACAAGACGTTGATTGTAACCATGACATCATTGTTACAGAGTCCGAGAGCCCCTCATCAGAAAAAGGGGGGGAAAGCTCACTCACCAAAGACAATGACTCGTCACAGACCGATCACTCAGACCCATGTGTGACTGCACTACCAGTACAGGTGAATGAAAAGCACACAGACAATGGTAGACGTAACAAACGTCGGAAAAAACCTGATAGGTTCCTGTGTAACATTATCAGGAAGGGGCCCGCTAAGAAGGCTTACCTGTCAATCACTTTAGAAGGGGTCCTCACAGAAGAGGCCCTCCTGGATGGTGGGGCTGACATAACCATTATGTCTCCCACACTGTTGAAGGAGCTACGGATAGCCGCTAGCGGTGTTGACAGGGAAATACCCCTCAAAGAATGTGCTGTAGTATTGCAGGGACTCTCAGAAACGAGAACAACCCTAACAGCTATAGCCATGGTTCACATGCAGATTGGTGAAATGACGCTATACCACCCGGTACACGTGTCCGCCGTTGACTCATTCCCATTTTTGGTCGGCCAAGACTTTATAAACCGCTTCGACGCGATTATAGATTATGGCGATCAGACAATGTGGACCAGAGTGAGCCAACCACTGCCAATCGATATGCCTACACAAGGTGACACTGACTGTCTAACAGCAGGTACCGCGGAAGGCACAAAGGGACCCTCCAACGAGAGCACAATCCCGGTAAGTGAACCTTCAGCAACAGGTGAGGCAGAAAAGGCCCAACAAGAGAGCCTCCTCTGCGAGCTGAAACAGTCAACACTCACTGAACACTACCTACCACAGGTAGTCAAAGGTGTTGAGATCCAAGGATCCCACACCGATGATGCTGTTCTGTCTCCTTGGACGGAGAAATCAGCGATCAGCCAAGCTTTCTATGGAACCTTGGTTAAAAAACAGCTGGGTCTAGAAATGAACAAAAAGGCTTTCCGCTTTTCGTCAGACCCCAACGATAAACAGGTAATGACCGCAAAAGGGATCATTGACCTGAAACTAATCTGGAACCAACGAGAACTGGATCACCCATTCCTCGTGGTCCCGAACTTACCACATGCAACCTACATAGGCTCCGACATTTTGGTAAGATTAGGTGTCCGAGTGGACATCAACAACAATGTACTGTGGTCACTAGACACAGCCACAAGGACTCTCCTGTGCTAACCACAGAGAACCTTAAGGCTGGACAGACCATTCCAGAGGTCTGCCAGATTGCTAACAGCCATAACACTGCGGTACCACCTCAGGTTATGAACAAGCCAGTGATGTGTCACATCATGAAAGGACAAGCTATTAGCACAAAACAGGCATACTTTCAACCATCTCCTATGTTTTTCAAATTGGGACTGTCCATAGAGGCCACATGCCACGTGACCCTCGACTGCAGAACCACGACTGTTGCTGTGTGCAACACAAGCACAGAGGAGGTGCTGATCCCAAAAAACACACAGTTAGGATGGTTGATCTCTACTGATTTTCATGATTTTGAGCTAAGCATTCCATTTCTGGGAGGACTCCCAGAAAACTTGATCCCAAATCAACACACGGGGCAAGTCTTGTTCACGAAACCAACACAGGCCATAGCTCTTTTCTCCCCCACTGAGTCCGACCAGGACACTGTCCGCAGGTTCGGTTTCAACAAAGGAGACAGTCTATGCCCCCAAACTTACAGTGCACTACCTGTTGACAGGTTTTACGACACTGAAGGGGACTCACTGGAGCTCCCCAAAGAACAAGAACCCCTCTCAATTGCTTCACAGATTGACCAGGTGGTCGCCCAAGCCGACGCCCTGAAAACTGATGAAGAAAGGGACAAACTTCGCAAAGTTCTTCTAAAATATGAGAAATCATTCTCAACTGACTCGATGGATTGTGGGTTGACCACGCTCCACACAGTGAGCATCCCAACCCCGCCTAATGCTCCCCCTGCATTTGTCAGACAATACAAGATTCCTCTGGCAGCACATCAACCTATCAGAGAAATCATTAATGACCTGTTAGAAAAAGGTATCATCCGATACTGTAACAGCACTTACTCTGCGCCTTTATGGCCGGTGTTAAAACCAAATGGTAAGTGGAGACTCACTATAGACTACAGAAAGCTAAACAAACAAGTCCCCTTATCAAGATGGCCAATGACGCAACTCCAACAGGAACTGCCCAAGGTCACCAATGGTAAGTACTTCTCGACCCTCGACGTCGCCTCTGGTTTTTGGACCATCCCTGTGCGCGCCGAGGACCAGTACAAACTAGCTTTCACTTTTGGTGGCCGTCAATACACCTTTAACAGGTGTCCCTTTGGCTACGCTAACTCACCTGCAGAGTTCAACATCTTCTTGAACAAAGCATGTCCAGACGCCCACGAGCGTGGGACACTGATCTACGTGGACGATGTCCTTTTGAGGCAGCCAACACTGGACTCACATTTGGCTGAGATCGACCACGTTCTGAATCAACTAACAACTGCTGGTGCTAAGATATCACTGTCAAAATGCCAATGGTGCAGAACCAAAGTGGACTACGTTGGCCTACTTGTAGGTCCAGACGGAGTACAACCACAGCTGACTCGCACCCAAGGCCTCGACAATCTCAAAGTCCCCACCAATCTCAAAGAACTACAAAGTTTTCTGGGCGTGTGTAACTACTCGAACCAATTCATCGAAAACTATGCGGACCTTGCGAAACCACTGACTGAACTCCTTAAAAAAGACGTACCATTTGTTTGGACTGACAAACAGCAACAGGCAATGGACGCTCTTATAAACAGGATCAAGTCAGCCCCTTGTTTAGTCTACCCAGACTACAACAAAGAGTTTTACTTGGAAGTGGGCTTCTCAGCTCATTGCATAAGTGCAGGTCTGTACCAGATACACGACAGAGACAAACGTGTGGTAGCCTACGCCAGCAAAACGATGGCAGGCCCCGAGTTGAGATTCTCAGACTGTGAGAAAGCTCTACTGACCACAGTGTGGGCAGTAAAACATTTCTCCAGCTACATTGGTGGACAGAAAATCATTGTGGAAACACAACACCAGCCAGTGACATTCCTGAACAGCCAACGCATCAGAGATGGTGTGGTAACAAACTCACGTGTTGCAACGTGGCTCATGGCGCTTCAAAGTTTTAACCTAGACATACGTTATGGTCAAAACAAGAAGTCTCATCTGGGGACGGACTTGGCAATCTGCCAGAAGTGTACACAAGATGTACCAGCCACCCAGCCGCCGGTTGAGGTAAAACCCCCAGTAACTGAAGACCCGAATCACCACTTCTTTGATGACAATATCTGCAAAGATATGACAACATTGTACGTGGATGGATCTTCATTCCTCCGCGACAAAATCTGCAGAGCAGGTGTTGGAGGAGTTCTCCTCCAAGACCAAGAGCAGATAACTTTCAGCTACAAATTAGGATCTCAGACTTCTCAGTACGCTGAGATTGCAGGAATCCTAATAGCTCTCCAGATGGTAGTAGAACGCTCCATCAAGACGCTAGTCATCTGCACTGACTCTAACTATGCTCGTTTGAGTTTCGCTTGTCACCTCGCTGTGTGGAAACAGAACGGTTTCCTAACAAGCGACAGAAAAGTGGTCAAACACAAAGAGCTTTTCATAGCGTGTGATCACTTGGTGACATCTCACGACTTACAGATCTACTGGAAGAAAGTTCCAGGACATTCTAGAGTCCCAGGCGATGACAAGTACTACAATGACATTGCAGATTCCTTAGCCAAAGAAGGAGCCGACGAAGGTCCTCTATGGTCCTTCGACCCCTCCTGGTTAATCAAGACTCTGTCAATACAACCTACAGTCAGGGTAATGGCAGTCACACGTGCACAGGCCGCAGCCAGACCTGCTGACAACGCAGTCTCTGTACGACCCGCACTGACTGACCCAGACATCATCCAACTACAGAAGTCGGATCCTGCTATCAACTCCATGATACTGTACCTGACTGATCCAGACAAAAACACTCCGTCTAAAGACGAACTGGATTCCGATCCAGACCTTAAAGTCCTTTATCAGCTGCGCAAACAGCTAAAACTAATCAAAGGCATCCTAACTTTCGCTCATGGACCAACGTCCTCACCTGTGTTCGTGGTTCCCCATGACCAAAGGGGGGTGATGTTAGTTCATGCCCATGATCTCCCGTCCGCAGGACACAAAGGAGATAAAGCCACGCTGACGGCATTAAAACAAATTGCCTATTGGCCTGGAATGAAAAAGGATGTCAAGGACTACATTGAAGGGTGCGTGGTCTGTGGCCAGTTTCAGCCAACCAGACCACTTCACAGAGCACCACTGCAAAGCAGAGGCATTGCATTCCCATGGTCTGACCTCCAGATCGACTGGGTTGGACCACTCACTAAGAGCTCTAGAGGAAATAAATATTTTCTCACGGTAACCTGTGCATTCACCAAATGGGTAGAATGCCTACCAGCTCCTAACGACACAGCACAAACCACTGCTATGTTGTTAATGAATCATATATTCTCAAGGTTTGGACTTCCCCTTCGGGTGAACTCAGACCAAGGTACACACTTCACAGGTGAAGTGATGAAAGAACTGTGGAAGACGCTAGGCGTCAAGGCCAACTTTCATGTCGGCTACCACCCACAGGCTTCAGGCCAAGTAGAAAGAGCAAACAGAACTGTGGTGAGTATTTTGAAGAAATACGTGGCTGCAAACCACAAGGACTGGGACGTGAAACTCCCTCTGGTCCTCATGGCCATAAGAGCCACTCCACACACATCAACTGGCATCTCTCCCTTCGAGATGATGACCGGTCGACAAATGACTCTCCCTCTACACCTGTTGTACCAACCAGGCGACGCCGCCATGGCGACAGCCTACACTACACAACAATACATGAAAGATTTGAATGTACACCTCAGAAACACTTTTGCTTTCGCCCAGAAAAACCTGGAAAAATCCGCTGAAGGACGCAAGGCGTACTACGACCAAAAGGCCTCTCACAATGAACTCCAAGTGGGAGACAGAGTCTGGTACTATACGTTCGCCCCAGCAACCGGGAAAGGAGGGTCCGAGACCGGAACTCTCGCCCGCAAACTAATGCCCAGGTGGACTGGACCTCATCTGATAACAGACAAAGTGTCCTCAGTCGTCTACGAAATCAAAATCAGCAAAGGCCGCAAAGAGCCAATTGCTAAATGGGTACATCGAAATCAGATCAAACCTTACAAGGCGTTCAATGAATCCACAAAAGACAAAGATCTCACAAACACACCGACTTCATGGGATAATAAGGTCGTCCAAACACAAGTTAGTAAATAAACTAATCAGGTTTAAACTACCGTACTTTCCCACCCTATAAGTCGCATTGTCCAATTTGAACTTAGAAACGCTAAGCATAAAACCCACAACAAAAACTTAAAGGGGACCACAGATGCAAAATTCACTTTTTAATGTTTTTTTTACTCAACTTTGGGTATTTACTTCATAAAAAAACAGTCCTTGTGCCAAAAAAATGCACCCAGTGGTTTATTTACTCTAAGTAGATTTATTTATTTTTGATAAATACACCAGGATTCACACTTCCTGCAGTTATTGACGTCACAGGCCGTAGCCAATCACCTCAAACCTGAGTCCAGCCCCTCACCTAGCAACCCCTGGTTAGGCTCAACCCACTTCTGTATTAAACACATGACTGTTGTTTTTCATGATTTCATCTCATCTTTTGTTTATATGTTCTTAATTTCATGTGTACAGCACTTTGTTGCAGCTGTGTTTTTTTTAAATGGCTTTATAAATAAAGTATAATTGTTATTTTTATATTTTAGTTCAATTTTTAGTGTATTTGCGATCGCTCCCAACGCGCAGCCGTCAAAAATTAAACGAGCGGACCCCCGGCGTAGGGACCAGCGGCAACGGGACCCTCTTCTGGCGGATGGAGCGGAGCTTCAATTGTACAGCCTCGCTGCTGCCCTCGCAGCAGCCTCGCAGCAGCGAGGACCTTCTCCTTACTGATTAATTTACGGGAGACACTTGGTGAACTTTGTTGTCTTGACTGGAACAGCGATAACTCCCAAAATCTCCGCGTGCAACGAGCGAAGCTGGCGAACACCGGAAGAGGAACAAGCTAACATTAGCTTCGGATTCGGGTGGTCTCATGCTAAAAGGAGCAGCTAATTGCGGCGCGCTCAGACGGGTTTCGGTAAGTTATCTTAAGCTAGCACTAACAGTAAGTCAAATGAGTAATAAAAAAAGAGCTAATTTTAAAACAACAACACATTACAGATACTGGCTGTTACAGAGGGCGTTAACAGATCGTTGAAGGGCGTGGACTTCAAGAAACCGGTCGTTCAAAACGAAAGTTAAAAATGGCAGAATTAAAAAGGGTATAATTAATTATCTAAGAATTATTTTGTGTATTAAAATGAATTAATATTGTCAAGATAGCACACAGACATAACATAAAAATTTTAAATACCTATATGTGGTCTCCTTAACCTTAACAACCGTTTAAATCCACGAGATTTAATTTGACCTCGGTCATAAAGTTGAGACCTGTTTTTCTTGTGTGTTGCACTTTGGAATCTGACGACAAGAGTGTGTCGAAGCAGTGAAACGTTGTTTCCTTGTTGTTTAGTCATTACTGTTGTCATTAGTTGAGATATTGTTTTGGTTCTGAACACTCCCAGCCAAAAAGGTTTTGTATTAACATTGGTTAATGAATGATATGGATTTAACTATGCCAACATACAGTTCGTTTTGTTAAATCTCAATCGTCGAAGAGTCAATGTAGTTTAAAGCTACTCAAGGTACCATAAACTACACTGGTCTCACAATTTCTAAATTGAACCGATTCGATCGTTTCTATTCTAGATTATCTATTCATTTTGATGAGTCTCGCCATAGACTTCAAAATTTATTAGGAATACCAAATCCTACGTCGTTCGTCTAAAAGACAACAGACATTTAGATCAAACTATATTTCATTTTTCTATTTTAGTTTAACCTAAACTAAGTAATGAATGGAGGAATAGTTTGGAATTAGAGGCCTTCGTTACAGAAGCCCTCCAAAATTTTATAGGTATAGATCCCTATATCTAATTTTACAGAATTGATCCACCCCTTAATTGGTAATTGTAGCTGATCTAAACCATGATAGCTTACATACCAGGTGCATATAGGTAAGGCTTAATGTAAAATCCCAATCATAAGCCCACCTAAAAACCACATAATTGCATGACACATAGAACCAGAGTGGCACTGACTGGAAACCAACCAGCCAACAACCTTCGATGTGGGGACCTGCAGCTCCAACGCTTGGTCTTCAACCTCCATCCAAGGGTCGCCTCCTCTGCGTCAATCGAGGGATTCCCTCTACATGCTGATTATGAAAACAATTGTTGCTGATCAATCGCCAACTCTAATCGATATGGAATTATCGTTGTGGAATTACCGCTGTGGATTATAAGACTTTGTTTTCCAAAGGATCACAGACTTTGTTTTCCAAGAGTTAACAGACTCAGTTTTCCAAGGGATTACAAGCTTTCCGCTATGGGATTACCTACAAACAGTATGGAATTTCCAAAAACATTATGGGATTATAATTTTGATTTTTCTTTTCCACTTACTGGATTACTTCAAGATCAAAGACAGTTCAAGGTTTCCTTTCGTGTTGGACCCCATCCCCAAGGACTGGCGATGGCTTCCAAAAGGGGGGAGATGTAGTGGACCTACCCAGGGTCAAACTAAGGTTTTTGAACTGTCCAGTGATGACCTTTACTGACCTCTCAGTAAAGCAAGACATTTACCACAAAATCATTCCATTAGCTGTAATCTGAGAACATAGTCACCAAAAGAGACTATTTCTATCTTTGATTTTAGGCTGATGTGATCAAAAGAATAACTTTTGTCATTTTCATGATATATGTTATATGCTGTTATTCTTTAAATGTGAAACATCAATGTGTCATTTCTGCAAGTGAAAAGGTGTCAAAGTTCAGCTAAAATGTCAAACTGACTTACACTGAAATTGTTTTTGTCGAGTTTCAGCTAAAACTCTCATCTAGCGTCTGAAAGTCTCTCACTCAGATACTTTTCCTAAACAATTTCCTTCTCTGCGCTGAATTTCACCTTGAATAGTGATAACAAGTGGACCAATGAAAAAGAGACAAGTTTCTCTCCTCTCTGTTCCTTTTTTAAGTTCTAAGCTGTTGCTGGAACGGCCAGAGTTTCTGGGAGCTTCAAAGACATGAAGACGTCCCAAAGAGCTGAATGAATGCCTGTCACCCGCCAAGGACAGTCATTCAGCTAAGGACTAAATAACAGGCTGTTATGAGTCCACTTCGAACGAGCGCAAGCTCAAAACTTTGTTTATTCCTTCCTGGAATAAGTTTATCTTGAAGTCAGAGGCCAGGAGCTGACATATTCTCTGATGACCAAGCGGAAACCAGGAGACGTTGAAACGTAAACTAGAACCAGTTTTGGACGTGCTGGGACTAAAGGACTCTGCGCATCTGAAGGCTGGTGTCATTTCTTTATCAGACTCGTCGAAAGGTAAAGAGCTGTTTACAAACGTACCTGGATTTTAGCAGAAGTCGGATGGAAGTGTCACTTTTGGTATCATGCTCAAGATAATTTCCTTTAAACCATCTCCCATCTTCCTCCTATCTTTTTCTCTCAATCTAAGCTGGAAACTATTTAAGCTAAAGAGCCCTCAGACTAAATATGTTTAACATCCAATATTGAAGTCTGTTGTGTTAAATTTAAGTGTGCTGACGTATTAAATTGAAAGAAAGTGAAATCATGTCAATCAAGTGTAATGGTGTTAATTTAGTTGATTTATTTTAAATAAATGGTAGTGTCGCCTGGCATACCAACTAAGTTAACGTCTTTGTCACTTAATGGCCTTGTTTATTTATCCATCATAAAGATCACAGAAATATTGGGTAAACTGAAAAAGAAAAGAATCCGTGAAATTACTATTCAATCTGAATAAGTAAATTAATTAAGGATAAAGAGGTCAGCTTAATACTGACCCCTGTTAAAATCCTTTAGTTACATCTGGGTGACACTATATGTGTTTAAAGACACAATATAGGGTCTCCCTCATGTTTCCTTCAGCTGTATGGAAGTATTTTACACTAAACACCGCAAGACAGCAACGTGCAATGTCTGCAGAGCCATAGCGCCACATTAAACTGTGGTGAAGTTAGTTTTACGTTGGACATTCAAGCTCTGGGGCTTCAGTGAGACACCACTCTCATTGAATCGAAACAGGGAGCCTAACCGCAGCCAGCTGCATCCAGTCCGACCCGCTGTCTTGCCCGTCTCGTAGGAGGGACAGGCTGAGAGCGGCTGACCGAAATCAGAGCGCCCGCCCCGGATTGAATAAGAAGTAAACACCTTAAGTAGACCAAACAGTTGGCCAGTCCGTCCTCGCTCCAGCAAACTGGTTGGTCTACTTAAGGTGTTTACTGTTTGGTGGGGGAAACAGTTTACTGGAAGTCCTCTGACTGATGAAGCCCTCCAGATAGAGGGTGAAACGTTTCAACAAAAAAGAAACTGTCCAGATGACCCGACTGAGAATTATTGGACATGTTAATTAAAAATCACAAGAAAACTGGATAAAAAAAGAAACATAAACAGCTACATTATAAAAAATGTAAAATACTAAAAGCAAGAACATGTCTGTGTTGATTTATGCCAAGAACTTAGCAGATGTAAAGCTATTTAATATTTTATTTAATTCATTTATTCATTCATTTAAAAGAGACGAAATAAAACAAATTAATCAAAATGAAAACATTGAATGAATTGAGTGCAGAAAGAAGAAAAACTAATATTATATCACCCCATTATAATAAACATTGAACCAGTCCAGCCTTGGGCTTGTAGCAAATTTTTTATATATATTTTTTTTGGCCCTCAGTGTTTTTGACTTTGACACCCCTAATCTATCAGGTACATCTTATTTTTTTCTTTGAAGGAAGCAGCGGCTTTTAATAAATTGAATGATTGAACCATAATGTTTGCATCACATGTCCACCTTTTAATGTGTGGTGTTCATGGTGGACGTAACAGCCACTGACAGTGGCTTTAACTTTTTTTCAATCTTGGGTCTATTTCATCCCCCCTGACCACCAGAGGGCAGTGCTGAAAGCACTGAATGTTCCCTTCGGGCATTCGCTGTTCGAGTAATAATATAAAAAAAGTCACATGTGTGACACAGATGACCAATCAGATGCTATAAAGCCTGGCGTTTATTCGCGACTCTGCTCCTTTTTTCTTCTCGTGCACAGTTCAATCCAAGGCTTCAGCCCTTTGGATATTTCCACCGTCGTCAGAGGCCCGACTACCCGTTTGGCTGGAGCAACGTGTTCACCCACCTAGGGGCCGCAATGGTTTAGCCTTTTTCAAGGTATTTCATTGAGACTATGGCGGCTTTCGCCCCTCTCCCAACTAGAGTTTTTGACTACTGTGTGTGTGATTCAACACTGGTGAGTAGTCTTTTGCTTATTTTTTGGCGCCATCCGCTTGTGGAGGCAGCTACCACGTATGTGAGTTTCAACACGAGTAGTCTTTCTTCTAGTTTGCCTCGGTTAGCGGCTCTGTCCACTTCGGGAGGCAACTACCTTAGAAGATTCAACACGTGAGTAGTTTTACTTCTGTTTGCCAACTTCTGTTTGCCTTGGTTGCAGTGCCGTCCGCTTTGTGAGGCGACTACCGTGTGAGATTCGACACGTGAGTAGTCTTACTTCCACCATGAGTAGTGTTACGAAACCGCTTCTCTCCCCAGCTCGTTCTTATCTTATCAGTGCTTAATGGAGATAGGGCCGCAACTATGAGTGCGTGATAAGAAAAAAAGAAAGAAAAAAAACCTGGCACCTGACGGAACACAGAGTGAGTGGGGCTTACCTAATGATGTCCGATCAGAGTCTCTTCATCAGCTGACATCCTTAAAGGGGCGAGCCCGCACTTTTCCTCATCTGTCAGACGATCTGTTCAATAGTTGTTTTTGCTTTTCTTTATAGTTTTTCTCTTTTCTTAAAAAATGCACCACTGGTGATTTCGTAGGTGATTGATTTCTGCAGGCGTGTAAACTCCCTGGTGCATTTCTTAGCGTCCAGCCGGTTCATTCAGGACAAACTTCCTCTTCCTCCTGGCCAAAAACATCCTGACGCTCTCCTCTGGGTTGTTCCAACCCGAGGTGAAGACTCTGTTCCTCCGTTCAGAGTCACCCCGCACGTCCCTTAAATTATTTCCTCTTTACATGTCTTCACTGCCACAGCAGCTCCCAACAGCTGAAAAAGCTTCAGCCGCTCCCAACACACGTTACTTCATCAGTCAATCACTCAATCACCCCAGGTGTGCTACCAGCTGCAGCTAAAAACACTTGTCTGGCTGAGCCCTGCCCCTTCACCAGTGAACCGTCAAAAAGGTGCCAAAATAAAAATAACAAACAAACAAAAGACTGAAGAAAAATGTGCCCACGTAACACTTCCCGCCACTAAACAAAACAAAAAATGTCCTTTTTTTTATTTTTTTAGTCTAATAAAATTTCCTAAATCTTCATCCTATCCCTCACATTCTAGACAGTTTGACACTAGCAAACCAGGTTTATGGGGCATTTTCCTTCATCTTTTGACTATTTGCCAAAGCCCAACATTCAGTTTTCTTGTGTCCCTTTTTACCACAATAATAGCACACCAAGGCTTCTGAACGCATACCCCCTTGTCGCTGTGTCATGCTCAATGATGTCTTGAACCCTCTAGATGGTTTTGGGAAGCCCTCCTTAGCTCCAATCCCGTGCTATGTTAGGTGATTATTGGACTCACTACCTCCTATCACTAAACACTGATGGATGAGTTCAAAATCATCAGCCATAACTGCAGCTTTCTTAATCCCATCAACCTTTTGATCCCCTAGGTAGTTTTTTACCTTAAAAGGAACACTATTTTTAAAATCTTCCAAGAGAAATTTCTGTTTTAATTTCTCATAGTCCTGACCAACACTCTTTGACCTCACTCATCTGTCAAATGTTATTTCCTTCTCCCGAGCATATTCAATATACGTATGAGTCACACTTTTTTCCAGGTTACGAAAACGCTGTCGATAAACCTCTTAAGACAGTTGGTAAGCAGCAAGAACAGTAGCTTTTACATCTTCATAAGATGAGGATTTCTCTGCATCTAGTGCAGCATAAACCTCCTGAGCTCTGCCAGTAAACACACTCTGTACCAGAAGAGACCATTTATTCTCAAGCCACTTTAGAGATTTTGCAATGTTTTCAAAGGACTGAAAAAAACCTGTCTACTTCTGTTTCACAAAACCGAGGTACTAATTGGATGTTTCTACTTAAATCAAAACCTCTTTCTGCTTCCATAGCTGCAACTTTTCGTTTTTCTACTGCCAGCTTTTGTTGTTTGTTCTCCAGTTGTTTTTGTTTGTACTCAAACTCCAGCCTCATTCGTTCCCTGTCCAACTCAAGCGTGGCAGTTTCCTGTGCTGCTTTCTGCCTGATACGTTCTTTTTCTAACTCTAGTTGAGCAAATTGTAACTCTAAAACGTTGGGTTGTGTTTCCGGAAGACTTTCAGGGGAAATCCTACTTATTAAGGCTTCAATTAAATCAACTTTCTTTGTACCAGGTGGACACTGGACCTTCAAGTGTTCTGCTATTTTGAACAGTTCTTCTTTTTTTAGTTGATACCAGTCTCTCATTTTCAAAATCTGACCCTCCTTCAGGAATTCGTCAACTTTAAATTCCTCCATAACTTCACACTAATTCAACCACCGTTATAGGAACCAACGAAACATCAATATAATTTAAATGGTAGCTTAAAGTCTAAAGGAGGTTCCACGATCCCGGACGAGCCCCCACTTGTTACGAAACCGCTTCTCTCCCCAGCTCATTCTTATCTTATCAGTGCTTAATGGAGATAGGGCTGCAACTATAAGTGCAGTGATAAGAAAAAAAGAAAGAAAAAGAAACTGGCACCTGACGGAACACAGAGTGAGTGGGGCTTACCTAATGATGTCCGATCAGAGTCTCTTCATCAGCTGACATCCTTAAAGGGGCGAGCCCGCACTTTTCCTCATCTGTCAGACGATCTGTTCAATAGTTGTTTTTGCTTTTCTTTATAGTTTTTCTCTTTTCTTAAAAAATGCACCACTGGTGATTTCGTAGGTGGTTGATTTCTGCAGGCGTGTAAACTCCCCGGTGCATTTCTTAGCGTCCAGCCGGTTCATTCAGGACAAACTTCCTCTTCCTCCCGGCCAAAAACATCCTGACGCTCCCCTCTGGGTTGATCAAACCCGAGGTGAAGACTCTGTTCCTCCGTCCAGAGTCCACCCGCACGTCCCTTAAATTATTTCCTCTTCACACGTCTTCACTGCCACAGCAGCTCCCAACAGCTCAAAAAGCTTCAGCCGCTCCCAACACACGTTACTTCATCAGTCAATCACTCAATCACCCCAGGTGTGCTACCAGCTGCAGCTAAAAACACTTGTCTGGCTGAGCCCCGCCCCCTTCACCAGTGAACCGTCAAAAAGGTGCCAAAATAAAAATAACAAACAAACAAAAGACTGAAGAAAAATGTGCCCACGTAACAGTAGTCTTACTTATTTGCCTTGGTTCTATTTTGCCTTGGTAGTGGCGTGGTCCGCTTTGTGGAGGCTTCCAACCATGTGGTTACGTTGGATTGTGCTCCGCAGTTTAATTATGTAGCCAGCTGTGTTCTGGTCTTGTTCTCTAAGTTGTAAGGGTGAGCGTTCGCCCACCCTCTTATCAATTATTGTCTTCACCAACATCATAAATGGTTGGACTAAACCAGCTTTGCTAGCCTCTCTCAGTTTACCCTTGTTTTCTATTGGTAAAGGTAGCATTGTGCATCCTCTCTTATCATTTTTCACTAGCATCATGATGGTTAGGCTAAGCTAGGATTACTAGTACTGGTCTTGTTTTAATTGATGAAGGCAAGCGTTCGCACCCCCCTCTTCCAATCATTCTCGTCAGTATCATAACGGTTAGGCTGAGCTAGAATTACTAGTTCTGATCTTGTTGTAATTGTGAAGGCAAGCGTTAGCGCCCCCTCTCCCAATCATTCTCACCAGCATCATAATGGTTTGGCTGAGCTAGGATTACTAGCTCTGACCTTGTTTTTTTTTTTATTGGTGAAGGCAAGCATTCATGCCCCTCTCCCAATCATCTTTTACCAACTTCAAACAGTTGGACTAAGCTAGAGGTGCTGGCCTATCTGAGTTCTGGCCTTGTTTTAATTGGTGACAGCAAGTGGGCAAGCCCCATCTCCCAATTCTCTGCCTATCCTTTTGTCCTTATGTCTTCTTTTGTATCCTGGGCGTAGCTGGCAGTGCCAGCCCCTCTGCTAATTTGCAGATTTTTTACTAAGTAGGAACATGGATGGCGCTCAATGTTGCACGGGTTTTGGGGCCATACTCCAGGAAGATGACGTTCACGACCTGTGTCCTGCCTGCCTTGGACATTACCACCTGATGGAGGCCCTGTCAGAGAACACCTGCATGAACTGCAGCTTCATGCCTCGTGCTATGAGGGTGGCTCGGCTGGCCCAGTTTTGCCCCAAGCTCGGCAGTGAACTCCCGCCTTCTGGGCAGGAGGCCCCACTTAGTCACTTGAAGCGCCAGGCTGAGGCCATTACCTCTGTGGCCCCTCCTAGAAAGAGGCGAGCCAAGTCTGATCAGGGTCTCTCCATGAGAGTGGAGCAGCTGTCCGCAGAATTGGCCGAGATGAAGTCCGTTTTTC
>JBBPBX010044720.1:0-27333 GCA_038048925.1 Garcialebias charrua
TTCTGACAGCTTGGGGAGAGACACAGAAGGAAGGAGGAGTTGGATCTCGGAAATGTTAACATTTTTTTCAGTCGACTCCTCCGGCAGTGGCATGGACCGGGAACAGAACCGGGCCAGAACTCCTCTGGTTCAGAGTCGGCAGCGGCGACGGACCACAAGGAACAATTCAAGTTTTTTTTTAATTCAGTTTATTTATATAGCGCTAAATCACAACAAAGTTGTCTCAGGGCACTTTACAGGAGCATTCACATACATAGAAAAGCCAATTAGTAAAGTTCTCTATCTAAGGAATCCACATACATAGAAAAGCCAATTAGTAATGTTCTCTATCTAAGGAAGCAGACAAGTTAAATCTTGGCTTTGTTGCAGTCTCCCTTCATACTTGTGGGTGAGCGTGGGAAGAACCCGGCCCGAAAACCACTCGGCCACCTCTGTGCTTCCTCCTCCTCCACCATGAGTGGAGATAGAAGGATCTCCACCTCGGGGCTGTGGTGTCTCTGGATGGGTTCGGCTCAGAACCCACTCACACGGATGACGGCCGCTTCCCCTTGAGCTGGGACCATCTCATTCAAACACTGGGTGGTCCAACTTGTCCGGGTCTTCTGCCCACTGGGTGCTTTTCCTGGTCGGGGCATACTGTCAGGATTTAAAGATCCACTGACGTGATTTTTCTACTATTCATCAAATTGCTCAAAATATATATATTTTATCATTTAAATATGTTAGTTTTTGCAAACAAAATGATAAATCACTTTAATTTTGCTTTAAAAGTGATTTTGAACTTCAAGCTGTGTTTAATCGTGGGAAATCCGTTTACACCCGAACGCACCATCTGTGATGTAATGTCCAGAGTTGAGGCAGAGCTCTGAGCTTGTCACAGTATGAGCAGCTCCACATGAAGGTCAGTCTGATACAGCATCAGACCTAAATTAGATCCTGTTGTTTCTTGTTCCATCACCCAAACTATTTTCTGCTTCCCAAAATGAAGACAAATAGCTCAAATCTTCACCTAGATTGATAAATTAGTCAAGTTTTAAAATGTCCGCTATTGAAGAGACTGGAGCCCTCTGCCTCTCACTCTGGACATTACGTCACAGATGGTGCGTTCAGGTGTAAACGGATTTCCCATGATTAAACACGGCTTGAAGTTCAAAATCACTTTTAAAGCAAAATTAAAGTGATTTATCATTTTGTTTGCAAAAACTAACATATTTAAATGATAAAATATATATATTTTGAGCAATTTGATGAATAGTAGAAAAATCACGTCAGTGGATCTTTAAGCGTGTTGCGAGATGAACCCAGTGTGCATGCAGGACTTGGAGGCATGAGGAGTAAAATAAATAAAACACTTTAATGAATTACAAAATAATAATGCTGATGTGGCAGCTACTCATAAACTCAAGAAATACTCGGGAGGAAATCATGGAACCAGGGAAACTAGGAGACGAGACAAAACACCACATGATCACAAACAATGCCCCGAAAATGAGTGACACAAAGACACAGACTTATATACACGCACAAACAGAGTGATAATCACAAACACCTGGACGACATGAGGGTGGAAAGAATTAAGAATATTCAACAGGAAGAACAGGAAGTTTAAGGATGGGAACCCGCCACCAGAGGTCACCATCCTTACAAGTTTATTATTTTTGTCTTGAACTTTATTGAATTTACCCTGTCTTGGATAAGTGAGAATCTTCACCAGCTCTTAATGACACAATAGGCTTGCCATTTTCCCCCACTTTCGTTCTGCTCGCTGCTTGGAGCAACCTCAGCTTCATTTTGCTGCACCGCCCCAGCAAAATGCAGCTAATTTGACCATTAAAGTGCATTTAAGTAAAAGTTCAACTGAGACACAATTTTGCTATAATTTTAAGCAAACAAATTATTGTTTTAGGTGCTTTTCTTGTTAAATTTTGAAGAAACAAGCAGCATTCTTTTTTCCTCTCTGTCTGCACGCTCCTAGTTCACTGAGACAGTGAATATGTTGAAATACAGCTGATTTGACTGTTAAAGTCCTTTTATTAAGCAAACGTTAGACTGAGACACACCTTTTCTATAAAGTCAAGAAAACAAATAATTGTTTTTAGGTGTTCATCCTTTTAAATTTCGTAGAAATGAACAATGGCTCGTCCATCTGCGCGTGCACGTTTACGCAAATCAGGTTTAGAAATACAGCATATTTGACTGTCAAAGTGCATTTATTAAACAATAGTTAGACTGAGACATACCTTTACTATAATTTTGAGCAAACAAATAATTGTTTTTAGGTAGTTATCTGGTGAATTTGCACAGATACTCGTCGCGTGCACATGTTTACTTCTGCATACTGTATTGGCTTTTGAAATACAGTTGATTTGATCATCAGAGTGCATTTATTAAGCAAACGTTAGACTGAGACACACCTTTACTATATTTTCGACCAAACAAATAGCTGTTTTTGAGTGTGAATCTTGTTAAATTATTGTTAAAGTCCTCCTGTGCACGCTCCTGCGGCTGCCATTTGGCAGCCCATCGATTTTTGGCACAACACAGACCCACATTTCTGGGTTCGGCCCGCAGTTCCGGGTTGTCAACAGTGACAAATAATAGATGCAACGTATATGGCAAAGCAACATATTTATGGATTTTTTCCACTTTTTTAGACATATTTGGACTGATGCGACTTATAAGGCAGTGTGACAAGTATGGTGGAAATTACGATACTTGAAGTCCTGCACATTTGTGACCTCTACTCCTTGTAGCCTCACAGTTCCACCGGCCTCTCTCTCATTCACACGCATGTACTCTGGCTTCCTACGACTGACTATTGATTTGATTTGATTTGATGTTTATTCATTCATTTTAAAAGAACAATACAAGACAGTTTCATCAGATACAAGAATACAAGTAGGATAAAATGAAGGGAGCAGAAAGAAGATGAAATCTTATTATATCTGCCCCTTATTTCACAGTTTGTTCAACCAATGATAACCTTCAAACTACATCACAAAATGAATAATTCTACTTAATTTTTCTAACTGTAATACACAAACTACATCACAAAATGAATAATTCTACTTAATTTTTCTAACTGTAATACACAAACTACATCACAAAAATGAATAATTCTATTTAATTTTTCTAACTGTAATACACAAACTACATCACAAAATGAATATGCTGGTGAAGATTCTCAGTCGTACAGGACATTGAACGCCTTTTTGACAAAATGAATAATTCTACTTAATTTTTCTAACTGTAATACACAAACTACATCACAAAATGAATAACTCTACTTAATTTTTCTAACTGTAATACACAAACACACTAAGCTACATCATCAGTCAACATAAGTGTAATACACAAACACACTAAGTTACATCATATGGTGTGTATGAGTGCACATCTATTTTCCACAGCTCTCCGGGCGCTGACCACGGCTGCTCACTGCACCACCCGGTGGTGGTTGGGTTAAATGCAGAGACCAATTTCGTCTGTCAAGTATGGGAACATACACAGATGACAAAAATGTGACATTTATTTTATTTATATATAGTTTTTGAGCAAGTCCTTTTTGACCTTTTTCTTAAATGTATACATTGATTTTGCATTTTTAACATCACTCTCCAGAGCATTCCACAATCGAACTCCCTGAATTGAGGTAGACCGTCCCTTTAAGCTGGTTCTGAATTGTGGTTTGATGAATATCTCTGTCCCTTTGAGATTGTAATAACTTTGTCTTTTTATAAAATTTCTTTGGATATTTAAAGGTAATGTGTTATTATGAGCCCTATACATAACTGATAAAATACTATATTCTACCAATTCCTGGATACAACAGTTAGGATACAACAGTTAGGATACAACAGTTATGATACAACAGTTATGATACAACAGTTATGATACAACAGTTATGATACAACAGTTAGGATACAACAGTTATGATACAACAGTTATGATACAACAGTTAGGATACAACAGTTAGGATACAACAGTTAGGATACAACAGTTAGGATACAACAGTTAGGATACAACAGTTAGGATACAACAGTTATGAAACAACAGTTATGATACAACAGTTATGATACAACAGTTATGATACAACAGTTATGATACAACAGTTATGATACAACAGTTATGATACAACAGTTATGATACAACAGTTATGATACAACAGTTATGATACAACAGTTATGATACAACAGTTGTAATATAACAGTTGTAATGAATATAACAAAAGTTATAATGAATATACCGTAACAGTTATAATAAATAACAGTTATAATAAATAACAGTTTTAATGAATATAACTGTTTTAATGAATAAAACGGTTTTAATGAATATAACGGTTTTCATGAATATAACGGTTTTCACGAATATAACGGTTTTCACGAATATAACGGTTTTAACGAATATAACGGTTTTAATGAATATAACAGTTGTAATATAACAGTTGTAATATAACAGTTGTAATATAACAGTTGTAATGAATATAATGACAGTTGTAATATAACAGTTGTTGTAATATAACAGTTGTTGTAATATAACAGTTGTAATATAACAGTTGTAATGAATATAACGACCGTTGTAATGAATATAACGACAGTTGTAATGAATATAACGACAGCTGTAATATAACAGTTGTGATGAATATAACTGCAGTTGTAATATAACAGTTGTAATATAACAGTTGTAATGAATATAACGACCGTTGTAATGAATATAACGACAGTTGTAATATAACAGTTGTAATGAATATTTTTTTTTTACGACAGTTGTAATATAACAGTTGTAATGAATATAACGACAGTTGTAATATAACAGTTGTAATGAATATAACGACAGTTGTAATATAACAGTTGTAATGAATATAACGACAGTTGTAATGAATATAACGACAGTTGTAATGAATATAACGACAGTTGTAATGAATATAACGACAGTTGTAATGAAAATAACGACAGTTGTAATGAATATAACGACAGTTGTAATGAATATAACGACAGTTGTAATGAATATAACGACAGTTGTAATGAATATAACGACAGTTGTAATGAATATAACGACAGTTGTAATATAAGAGTTGTAATGAATATAACGACAGTTGTAACATAGCAACAGTTATAATAAATAACTGTTATAATAATTGTCAGTGTTTTTGTGCTGCTCACTTTTTTCAGCATGTAGGAGCAAAACTAATAAAATCCCGGCTCCAAAGGGACGTTGGTGTGTTTAACTGTGATCATGCAGACACTGCATGCACGATAAATGCAGCTGAGCCCTGCATCAGGGTTGCCAGATAAATTTAAAATGTCTTCTTTACCACCTCCTTTTCTGTGCACATGTTCAACAAACACAACACACACACCTCATCTTAGAATATTCACTCAGCACATATGACAGTTTAGGTCAAAATACTATCATTTTACAGCCACAGTACTATACAGTAGTTCATAATTTCTTATCTGGCAACCCGACAGACATGGAAACTACAGCGTTTTCGTGCAAACCCACTCCTCTTTTTGTTTACTGCCCCCAATAAATATTGAAAAACACTCAAGTTTCCAGAGGTTGTTCTGTGTAAACGGGTCCTTATCGCAGGCAGGTCACTTTGACTTGTTCATTTTAAAAGGAGCTGCATGCTGAAAGTGTGGACACCCCTGATTTAAAGTCTTGAATTTGAAGAGGCTTGTTTAGACAAAACCTGTAGAAATTTTAACATAAAAAAAAATCACACAAGTTTCAGCAGCTGTTCTTAGCCCACCTAAACAAAACCTCACCCACATGCTGATGTTTAACTCCTCCACTGCTTTGCAGCAACACAGTTTTATTGAGGGGGGGCTGAAGGTAACGTGGATTTTTCAATGTTTGAATCTGGAAATCTGGAAAGAGTTATTTTTTCCTCGTCACTGTATACAGGAGACCACGGCAGTACCTGTTTGAGTCTCGCCCCTCCAGCAGAATATTCCAGAACTGTACTAAATGATTATCAACGCTCTGTCTGGGGTTAATTAATTATCAGCGCCGAGGAGCTCCTGCGTCCAGCGGACCGCTCCGGTTCGAGCTGCCACCAAGCGTAAACCGCAGAAGTAGCTGTTGTTGCTACGCAACCCTCGGAAACTCGATTGAAGTGCACGGCTCTCTGAAAGTTGGAATTAGGTTTAACTTGGTCCACTCTGAGAGCGCGTAGCCGTGAGGGCCACCCTCCTCCTGTCCTTCAGAAAATAATGAGGGGAAACGGAGGCGGCGTTTGTGAGAGGAGTCCCAAAACGCACAGCCCTCACTCGTTATCACCGGGGCCCTCTGGAGCAGCGTTGTTGTGGGTGTCTTGTGAATCCTGTTCCCTGGGAATAAGGAAAGTCAGTGGGTTGGTGGTTTGAAAACACACTCTGTCCTTGAAACACTTTGATGTGGCCAGGCTCCAGCTAATTCCTCCCTTTTGCCTGCTGCAGCGGCTCGAGGCCATTCCATTATACACTCTGCACTTTATTCCTCTCAAATATGAAAAAAAAAACACATTTCAGCCACTTTGTTGGAGTCAATCGGCCCTGGCCACGAGCTGCTGCAGGGCCGTGTTGGTGACCTTGGGGTCCATTTGCATTGGCATGGATTAAAGTCTTCCTCCCTCATCACACCATTAATATTTCAAAGCTCTGCTCAGAAGAGTCCATTTGTAGAAGTGATGTCTGATCATCTCCACCTCTCTTCATTCCGGCTAACAGAGGCCACAGAACAGCTTGTTTGAATTGAGCATGCATCAGGGCTTGTTTGAATGTTTTTTCATTCAAGCTTTCTGTTTGTGGGGCGCTTGGAGGCGTCAAGTCGGCACCAAACTGTTTTTTTTGTCCTCCGGGTCTCAGAAACCTCAGTCACGAGTGATTAAAGGCTCTGTTTGGACCATTATTATAAAATTGTTTGGATTCTGTTTGAAACACAGTTGGAAACTATAGATTGACTGAATGCTGAGTTGGCATTCACTGTTTCTTTTGTATGTTTTTCCACAAACAAACTCTTTCTGCATATTTCATTGAACCACCCGTGTATCAAAACGTTAGCTTCGATCAGGATTAGCTTGCCATGACTTTTAATGTTTGTAACTTTTATACTTTGTGATTGAACATTATTTACAAGCCTGAGACATGCTGCCCATGGCAGACTCTTGAGACCGGGCTCCTTGCTTATACTTTCATATATCTGTGTAACCTGCTGTGAAAATCTGTCCTTGCAAGTAAATTGGGTTAAAAAAATCTTCTGTCATCGAGTGTGGCTACTTTGAGTAAGATGAATGCAATGGTTCCCAACAGTGGTCCTTGAGGAACACCATCCCCACATGCTTTAGTTGTTTCCCTGCTTTGACACACCTGATTTAAATGAATGGGTGATTAACAGGATTTTGCAGAACACGAGGAAATAATTAATTCACTGAATCAGGTGTGTTGAGCAAGAAAACGACAAAAACGAGCAGGATGGTGTTCCTCAAGGACCACGGTTGGGAACCACTGATGTTTTATCTAACACTCTCATGGAAATGCATTGGGATTCTTCAATTTATTCAAAAACTTTTTTCTGCAATCTGCATAAATACACAATCATCACGCTTTGAGTGTTTTTCTGCTCCTTTTAGCTTCTATCTACTGTGCTGCTAATTTTAGCTTTGAGCTATGGGTTTGCAATACTGAGTTTTTAGCTTCTATTCGGCTTGCTTTATTTTTAAGAGCTCAGCATCAATTCCTCTCTTGATGAATAATCTGTCTCGGTGCACGTCCACATCATGAATAAAGATGTCTGGTCGGATCTGGTTCTGCTCAGCTTTTCTTTCTGACTGTAAACGACGACTCCTTCAAAACCTGAAGGTCCGAACACAGAAACCAGAACCTGCTCAGAAACCGTGACTTTGACCTTGTTTGCCTCATCGTCCGGCTAACCATAAGCTAATGATTACCTAATGAGTTCCTCATCGCTGATGAACTCTTGTACAGTCTGTCTCTGAGGACGCCAGACATTCATGAACTGTTTTCTCTGTTCTTTAAAAAAAAGTAGAGTCCGTTTAAACTTTTTATTTCCCGCCCTTCGAGGTGAGTTCGTAGGTTTTTGTACTTTATGTACCCAGAGCTCGACCAGGCTGCACTTTGAGTTTTTTTCTTTGACTCAACTGAAATTCTTCCGTTTGTTTCGTAGGAAGTTAATTTTTCCAACTTTATGCTGAAAGGAGTTTTCTGGGCCGTGCAACAGCAGGTTCAAGGCCCCGCTGTTCTCACTCGGATCAAAACAAAAAGTTGCTTTTAACGGTTTGTTAAATTATTTTAGATCTTTTTGCAACTAAAAGCCTCAAGATATTTGGAGAAAGTCACAACTTGATTTAAGTTTGTTTTCCTGTGAAGTGGTTCCTACATCTACAGGTAACCCCCGACCTACGACCCCATCGACCTGCGAACCACGGGACTTACGAACATATCATATTTAATAAAAATATGAATTAAAAAAAAAAAAAAAAAAATTTTTTTTTTTTTTTTTTTTTTTTGTGTTTAAATGTTCTTAATTTCATGTGTACATCACTTTGTTGCAGCTCTGGTTGTTTTAAAGGCTTTATAAATAATAATTATGATAAAAAAGATCATTTCTGATCATTTTTGAGCAATTTTTGAGCAATTTTGGGAAACAGGAAGTAGGTCTTCAGTTTACACGGTCACAAATTAATGTAGAACACCGGACGCTATTTAAGGTTCAGTCACTGGGGTCTCCGGTCACAAATTAATGTAGAACACCGGACCGGACGCCATCTTAGGTTAGCTGCCGAGAGCTGGACGAAGACTGGTGACCAGGATGGCTTCATATGGATTAATTACTAGCTGGAAACGTCTCTGTGAACTTTGTGGATGTCTCAGGCAGGAGCGGATTTATCGCCGATCGTGCCAGGCCGCCGTGCGAACACCTCCAGCCGGCCTGGCTACACCTCCGGCCTGGCTAGCTCCAGAGCTAACACTGGAGCTAACACGGGAGCCGGCCTTTTGAACACTGGTGACCAGGATCGCATCATGTGGATTAATTACTAGCTGGAATAGCTCTGTGGACGTCTCAGGCTGGAGCAGCGGCTGGAGCAGGAGCTGCAGATTGATCGCGCCGCCGCTCCAACACTAGCTCATGGCTTGGCTAGCAGAAGCTAGCCAGCTAGCTAACACAGGCCTGGAGCAGCTGCGGTGGCCCGCGCTGCTCGGCCCGAAAACAATCAACGCATGGCAACCTAAGATGTCGGCTTTGACCATCTCAAAGTAAGAAAATATATTTTTATTTATTCTGTAAATGTGAATAGCAATGTTTAACATTACAGTACACTACTGTACATGATTAAATGTGCGCACGCTCCGTTAGCATGATAAATAAGGGTTGAATGAATGAATGAATGAATAATTTTTTTTTTAAATATAATTTTCACCCCCTACCTACGAACGGATCGAGCTGCGAACGGTTCTTAGGTCCCAAACTCGTTCGTAGGTCGGGGGTTCCCTGTATATCAAACTAGAAAAGGCAGAAAAGCTTCAAAGAACGAGGGAAACTTGAACGTAAGGAGCCGGTTCTGCACATTTATATGATTTGGTTGGTGTTGGGTTATTCAGATCTAAACAGAGAATTTAGAAGATTAATTTGGGAAAGGTCCAGGTGACTAGGTCCAGGTAGGGCTGGGCCACATCATATCGTTCACAATAATACCGGTAAAAAAAAAGCTTGCCCGGGCAAAAAAGAAAAAAAGATATCATGATATGCTAATTTCATGACATAATACTTCAAGCCACCCTGCCCCCTTAACAACCGAGCACGCCGAACAACCGGATCAAACTGCTCACCCCCCCTCCACCTGTCCATACTGGTGTAACGCTAATTAGTTGCACGCAATAGTAGCTAGCTAAAATGCTAAAAACCAACAACGCACGTCTCTGCTTCACTCCATCCAGCTCTAAACTGCAGGTACAGACAGCTCAACTGTCCCCCACCCCACTCTGAGCTGCCGGTGCTGTGTCTCCCTCGCTCTAAACTGTCGGTACAAACACGCAGCTCAACTGTCTCTTGAGTTCCACAGTCGGTCCACGGACCAAGAGGCAGGTGATCAGATACAGATCAGTCAGAAAAAATTAATCGTTCCTGCATGAATAGATGAAGCTGGAACACCAACAACTTCAGGGTCAGCTGATCACCTTGTTACAAGTTCTGGAAGTTACAGCTCATTTAAAGACAACATATTTTGTTACATGTTACATTTATGTTCAACATTTCATTTAGTTGTTTTGGGAAACTGCACCTGCACTTTAGTTTTTGTGGTGGTTTTCGTTGATCTATATTTTGTGCAGACTTTTTCAATCTAAATAACATAATGATCATTTTTATTTTTATACTTGGAGACTGAATACTTTACTAAATAAAGTAATTTCAGTAAAATGACCCCCTTTTTATTCATTTTTCACATTTTCTATAATACTGCAAAGCAACATGTAGAGTTAATTTAGTCAAATAACTGATTTCTGTTTTGTTTTGTTATATCAAGAAATGTATTATCGTCAGAATCAGTGTTAATTTTGTCGACTAATTATTTTCGTCGACTAAATGTTTTCATTGATTTGTCAACTAAAATTAGACTAAAACAAAAAAAATTCTGATGACTAAGTGAGGTGTTCCGGGCATGTCCCACCGGGAGGAGACCCAGAGGAAGACCCAGGATACGCTGGAGGGACTATGTTTCTCGGCTGGCCTGGGAACGCCTTGGGATTCCCCCAGAGGAGCTGCTCCAAGTGGCTGGGGAGAGGGAAGTCTGGGCCTCCCTACTTACCCCGGCTTTACACTGCACGCGGCTCCGCCCCGCTCCGGTCCGCAGGTCGCAGCTGAGCGAGTCCAAAGCCCACTGCCTCCGCTCCACTCAGGTCCGCCTGGATGCGCCGCTCCGAGACACGTGCGAGATCGCGCGATAAATCAAGTGAAGTCAGAACAAAACAATTCATTCGGTGGAAGAAGGAGAACAACTGTAGAGAGACTGCTGCCTTGATCTTCTCTCGTAAATAAGCTACATGGTTTGAGCAACAGGAAGTGATGTTTACATTTCAGAATAAAATACGTTTTTATTTATTTATTTCTTGTATTGCGTTTGTAGGCGTAGTCATAGTCATAAATATAATAGTTTAGTCATAGAATAGTCATAAATGATAGTTTGACAGCATTTTTGTACAAATAAATCCGTATAGAGCTAGGATTAGTCCGCCCGTGGTGATTTTATTTTGTAAATACGGAAGTTGTGCTCGTTCCTTTTCCTGTTGGTGCGACGTAATCTTCAAAAGTTGACTCCGGCACAGCTCCGTCATCCGGCAGAAATAGAAAATTTTCTAATTTTGACGGACTGCCGTCCGCTCTCCGCAGCTCGCCGCCGCCGTGCGGAGCCAGTGTAAATTCTGTCATTGATTATAATGGGTGCGTATTTGCTGCGGAGGTCGGACCGGAGCGGGGCGGAGCCGTAACGCATGTGGTGTAATTCCGGGGTTAGGCTGCTACCCCCGCGACCCGACCCCGGATAAGCGGAAGAAAATGGATGGATGGATGGATGAAGTAATGACTAAAACTAAATGATGTTTTAGTCACATGACTAAGACTAAAACTAAATTAAAAATAGCTGTCAAAATTAACACTGAAGGTTAGACAAATAAAGATGTTTGAAAAAAGTTTTATTTGTTGTTGTATGTATTGCATATTAAGATTAATATTATGGTTAAAACATTGTTTTGTTTTAGTAACTACAGAGAATTGATGAAATTGATGAAAAGTTTTTACTATGTATAACTTAGTCGACTTAATTGACTGTAGATTTAGTCGACTAAATGTTTTCATTGATTTGTCAACTAAAATTAGACTAAAACAAAAAAAATTCTGATGACTAAGTAATGACTAAAACTAAATGATGTTTTAGTCACATGACTAAGACTAAAACTAAATTAAAAATAGCTGTCAAAATTAACACTGGTCAGAATGCTCTGAAATATCACAATATAATATTTGAGCCATATCGTCCACCCCTAGGTCCAGGATTTTGTTCTGTCTGGTGTGAACATTGTTTGAGTTTCCGTCTCTCTCCCCTTCAGCTAAAATAAACTCCACCAGCGTGTGTTCCGACACTCGTCGACCTGCGTGATTCTTCATCGTTCAGTAAAATTCAATTTCCTTCTCTGAAAACTTCTAAAATTGAACCGGAGCTTTTTATGCCGGGGCCTTTCATCCCTCTCTGCGTGCACGATCAGTCGAAACGTTTTCTGAGCGTCCCGTTTGTTTTAAAGCAGACATCCAAGAGTTTTCAGACTGTGTTCAGATAAAAACTGAACAATAAGAGGCGGACGTGCTGCTCCGACACAAACTCTGCATATCTGAGGTGTTGAACTCCGACGTTCTTTGAAAGGTTAGACCGAGCTGAAGTCGTGCCGTCTCACACGGGGATGGAAGCCGCACGTTTGAACGGCCCTCGTCGAACCGACGGCCAGATGTTGCAGCTGCATGCATCTTTAACAGCAGCAGCCTCGGGGTCAGTCGGGCGCCTTGTTCCTTTTCTATTCCTCTCCGTGTGGAAAATAAACCCAGAGTGGAATTCAAAAGAGACATTTTGACATTCAGCGTGCGGATCTGATGTTGGTTTAGCAGCAGGAGAAAAACCTTCTCCCCGTCCCCTCACCATGAAACAACCGGAGGCGTTTCAAACGTGGAGCTTCCCACAAACCAAAGGACAAAAATGCAAGCGTTGTGAAAGCGAGCCTAATCTTTGGGCATGTTTCTTTCCAAACAAAAGATTGAAGAGCTTGCCCTTTAAACCTGCGCTGATGCTTCGCTTTAGGGATGTGATTCTCATCATATCTTTAACGGATTTGAGTCCTGCCAGGTCTCCATTCCTACGATTTGTCAAACTCGCAGCTGGAATGTGAGGCAGGCTCAGACACGGAGCTGGGACGTGCACGTACCTGCCGAGCAAAGAGCCAGCCTCCTTATTACAGACAGTCCTCTGGAGTGAAACTAAACGAGACGACACACGCGTTATTTAACGATTATAATTAACTTCCAAACAAATTGGCGACGACTAAAAAAAACAAAAGCACCGTCCGTCGAAGCTCGTTTGTAAAAGTTTGAGAAGAAAACGACGATCATCACAGATCGTTGCTCTGGATATTGACAGATAATGAAATATTTTACTGTAAAAATTTAATTTGATCAAGATTCTTACATTAACTTTCTTCTGCAGAGTTTCAGCGTTTTGCAACCAGACGTTTTTGAACCTGTTCAAAATATTTTTTACATCCGTTTTAATCTCAAAACAGTTGTTGCAGGAATCCCAAACTAATCAAACATATGCTACAGTTAAGCTTTAACACGTAAACCAAAGCCGCCCTTTGCTGCCGAGGTGTGCACAGAGCAAACAGAGGTAGGCAATGAAACGACGTGCACGGCCTGAAATACAGTTTTGCAAGCTGTGCACGTTCTGTCATTTTCAAATAAAAAGCAGCAACATTGCTCAAAGGTCACTTCAATCACTTCATCATAAAATGTTTTAATTTTAGTCTGACTGCAACTGGAAATTTTAATATTTATTTCAATTTTCTCACAATTACAAGTCAGTCTCTAACTTTTAACTTTTTGTAACTGCTTGATTTACTCTTAAGAAATGTTTTCAAAGATGATGACTCATAGTGCCACCACAGAACCAACTAAACAGAAATATATTGTCCATTTAAAAGAACTCCTTTAAAGTTTTCTGTATTTTCATCTGCTTCTAATAAACTTTTTTTGATCAACTACGAACTCGTCAGAGCTAAATGAGCTAAATGATCAAATTATTATTTTGTTTTTAAGATTACTAAAGTAAAAGTCTATAAAATATCAGAAGATAAATAAAGCAGGAAGTAATAACTCTTAAGTCACGAACATGTCGATGGTTGTCTCTTAAATATTTAAATTGTTTTGCTTCAGTATTCATTCAGACGAAGAAAATAAATAAAAATACCGCATTTTTCGGAGTATAGGTCGCACCTTTTTATCATTTTTCATGGCCTGCGACCTATATTCAGGTGCGACCTATATATGGCTTTTTATAAAATAAGCTGATTTGTAATCATTTATTAACAAAAATTAAACTGAGACACACTCTTACAATAATGTCAGCTAACAAATATATTTTTTAGGTGTTTATCCTGCTAAAATTATTCATTTATTAAAGAAAAGTTCAGCTCAGACACATATTTGCTATAATTTTTTATCAAACAATTAATTGTTTTTAAGTGTTAATCTTCTTAAAAGCCTTGCTGTGCGCTCCTGTGGAAGAGACATTTGCAGCAGAGCTAAACACGGTCCACATTTTGACGTAGGTGCGACCTATATATGGATTTTTCCAATTCTTTGGCAATAATTGGATGGTGCGACCTATACTCCGAAAAATACAGTAATATATATTTTTGTTAACGGCTGGCGTTCTGTCAACGCGCGCTACATTTCAGTTTATAAGGGGGACAAAAATGTAAATGACACTTTGATAGTAATTAATCTGGTGCACGTGCAGACGTGTTCGTCAGAAAATCTCAGATGTTTAAAATAACGGCACGTGGCGGTTAATTACCAGCCGAAGACAGAAATAAGTTCTGCAGCCGACGTGTTCTCTGCGGCGCCTGACAGGAAGGTTCATTTTTCTTTACGTTCTCTTTTCTTGATCGTCTCATGTTTTCTATTTTGGTAAACTCGAACACAAAGGTGAGTAAACGGGCACTAGCTCGTTCAGATGAAAATAATTCCTCCAAGTTCTTTTTTAGGCTTTTGAATGAGAAATGATCCAAACCTGCTGGAGTCCATCGTACGAACAGAGTTTTCCTCTAAAAGCCTCTGACGAGCCTCTTGTCAAACTTTATTTAGTTTTTGGAGCAGCAGCTGCAGAAAAAAGTCGTTTCTGCAAAACGAGAACATTTTACAGAAAAGGTCAGAGTGGATGTTGGAGAACAAATCATGTTCCACCTGCAGAACCAAGAGTTGCTGTCGCTGTTCTCTCAAACACTCAACAGACCTCTGAACGCCACAAACCATCCCCGACCTCCTGCACAACGACACAACAACAACACGACAACAGAACACAAAACAAAACGGGCCAAATACTTTTTCTGCACCCATACAGTCAAAGCTGAGCGCTGAATGACTACTGAAATATGCTGCTGCAGCTAAAGTCAAAACTAGCTGAACAATAAGCCGAACACAAGCTAAAAGCACAAACACTAGAAGCTAAAAGAAACAGAAGAGCATTTAATTGTTTAAAATGCAATAGAGTAGCTGAAGGTGCCACACCATTGCTAAGAGGTGAAGTTTTTGGGTGTAATTATTGATGTGTTGTCATGGAAACAACACATAAATTCTGTAAAAACTAAAATATCTAGGTCTATTGTAGTGCTGAATAGAGTTAGAGATCTATTAAATGATAAAGCAATGTATTTTTTGTACAATACAATAATATTCCCGCATTTAATTTATTGTGTTGAGTTTTGGGGGGACAGCGTGCAAAACTGTAACTAAGCCCATTTTTATTTTACAGAAAAGAGCTATAAGGATTATCACTAGAAAACATTATTACCATCCATCAAATGTTTTGTTTTGCAAATTGAAATTACTGAAATTTTATGATTTGGTTGACTATAATATTCTTTTAACATTGTACAAAGCTCAAAACTTCAAATTGCCCTCAAATATTCAAAACTTTTTTTTGTAAAAAGGAAAAGTACTTACAATCTTAAAGGTACAGATATTTTTGTTATGCCACAGCATAGAACTAGTTTAAAGAGTAGGTCTACTTAAATTTATGGAATAAGTCTGTGGAATGGTTTAGAAAATGATATTAAAAGTGCAAAATCAATGACTTTGTTTAAGAAAATGATTAAAATTAGGTTTCTGGGAAAATATATATAAATTGGTTATCAAAATTTTATATATGGTAAAGTATGATGAGTTACTTATTGTGTAGTGTTTTTTTTTTGTGGATTACTGTGTTTGAATTGTTTGAATTAATTTTGTTAAAGAAGGGGCAGACATAATAAGATTTAATCTTCTTCTGCTTCCTTTCATTTCATATACTGTTAGATTTTTTATTACATGGTGTTGTAAATAGTATTTTGTGTTCTTTTAACTTTGAACTGAATAAATTTACAAAATAAAAATAAAAGATAGAAGGAATGTAAGCCAGAAGTAAGTGTGCTGAAGCAGAATTCAAAGAAAACACTTTTTTTTTTCAAGAATATGCAGAGATCTCGATATATGTCAAAGTAAGTATTTAGAATAAATTAAAATATTTTTCAAGTTTAAAAATTGCAGGAGCCAAAAGTCCCAGCTCTCTGTTCCTTACCAAGCTAAACGTACGCTAAATGTAAGCTAAATGTACGCTAAATGGTGCTGAATGTGTAAAATAGAACAAAGTACGTGAAGAAGAAAGCAAAAACATTTGGAAGCATAAATGGTAGAACAATAGAATGCTGAGTCAGCATCGTTGAGTCAACAAGTCAACAAGTGAAGTCCAGCCTCATCTCCAAGTTTCTATGTTTTGAAGCCGTTCTGATGTGTTGCACCCTCTTCGAACATTATGAACCATTAAATGGAAGTTATTAGTAATTATCATCCCCATATGTAGCGGTCAGACTGCCCCTCCTGTGCCTCCTAATGGGTTTAAAGGTACGCTGTTAGCGTTGTTAGCGATTATAATAGCTTCACGTGGTTAGGTTTACAGTAAAGGGTCTGGCGTTAGCTTTAGGGTCTTGGTTAGGGGTCCTCGTTGTCTTCCTTGTTGTCGGGACGAGTCGTCTAGCTCGTCCGGTTCCTGCGGCCGATGGAGGAGCGAGTGTTGGTTGGAGGCAGATGACGAGGAGAAACAACAAAGGGACTCCTTTGTTCTCCACCTCATTCCACACAAGGGCCATGTGTGTGTGTGCGTGCATGTGTGTTTTATTACAAGTCATGTTGTGATCGTTTCCCTTCAGAGGGAGAAATGAAATTACATTTTGTTGCTAGTTTTCAGTATTGTTTGACTACTTTTACTTTTCAGATGCACTTGTACATTTCAGTTACCATATTCGCCGGTTTATAATACACTCTTTTATTGCTCATTTGAATATCCTGCATATTATACACCGAAGCGTATTATCTATGGATTTTTTCCCATATTTTTAGACCAATTTTTGGCTCTGATTCGCTGTTTTTCAGTTTGGCCTAAAAATGGTGCAGTACCAGTTTCGGCCGCTATGGGCAGCAGCAGAGAGCGAAGAGGAGGGCCACTTCCAGAAGTTTCCAGCTCATGTGTCCGAAAACAGCCTCCTCTGGTCGGACTGACTCTGTCGCTGCCCGCTCCCTGCTGTGGATGTACCGGTAGCTGCAATTAGCTGTGAGGTTCGCTGTTTTTGTCTGCAAGATACCACTCATAAACCACACCGCGGATTTTTAAATCCAGCTGATTTCACATTTGGTTAAGCTCAGGAGTCCGTCTGCTCTAAAGCCAGGTAAGAAATATTTTTTAAGCGTTTATTTAGCTAAATGTAAAGAAATAAATCGGCTAACTGTTTTTTAAAATCCAGTTCAGACGAGCTGATTTCACATTTAGGCTCAGTAGAAATACAAGAAATTATTTTTTAGGTGTTTCTGTACGGTAGTTTTATTTTAATTAAATGATGCGCAGCAAACCGTTTCTGTCTGTCTGGGTGCGCGCATCGTGTTGTTTACGTTCAAAATTAAGCTCATTTGTAATCACTTATTAACAAAACTTAAACCAAGACACGTTAACATATATATTCAGCTAACAAATATATATTTTTAAGTGTTTCTGTATGGTAGTTTAATTTTAATTAAATTCAGCTCTCGCTCCAAACCGGGTCTGTGGGCCTGTTGTGTGTGCGCACATCGTGTTGTTTACATTTTAAATTCAGCTGATTTGTAATCATTTATTAACAAAAAATAAACAGAGACACATTAAAGGGCGAGATACACTCGAGCGTCCTCACGATACGCCAATACGCAGCGTACGTATGCCCCGTACGCAGCGTAGCCCCGCGTAGCCCCTCAGGGCAAGTACGCGCAAAAGTATTTTTTTACTACGCATACGCGATTCGCATACGCGATGCGCGGTGTCTGATCTAAACTTCCCCGGCGCCGGACTGTTTTGTATGTTACACAAATGAAATAAATTCCTCTTTTTTATCGCTGATCGGGCCTTTTCTTTTGTTTTTTTGCCTAAAGTCAAGTAACCGCTTCTTCCTCCGTTCACTCGATGAATGAAATGAATGAATTCAGGTCCTACCTGGGTGCGCGATGTTTTATATATTCCCTGGTGGGCTGTGGTGGGCTGTGGGCTGCAGGAAAAGCACTCCGTGCTCAGCTGCTCATATTACAACAAGGAGAACGCGAGCGTTTGGAGCGAAAAACTAGCGGAAGTGACGATCGGAAGTGACGGTACGGAGGAAATGACGTTAGAATTTGGAGCGAAAACACGAGAATCTACGCGAGAACGAAAGCCGAGTGTAGCAGCGGCTCCGTATACGCGCGTATACGTCCGTATACGCGCGTATACGGAGTCTGCTTCAGTGTATCTCGGGCTTCACATATATATTCAGCTGACGAATATATTTTTAGGCGTTTCTGTAGTTACATTTTAATGAAATTCAGGTCGCGCTGCACACTGGGCCGCATTTCCGGGTTGTCTCAGCGGTGTAGTGACGCATAACGTCAGCGATGGATGACGCGTTACGTCTGCGTCAGGGAGGGTTTGGCGCCATCTAGTGGCCATAAAAAAGACTGCAACGGCTGCGCGTATTAAACACAGAAGCGTGTAATGTACATTATTTCTGATTTATTCCCAAAAATTGGACAAAGCGTATTAAACACCGGTGCGTATTATACACCGGCGAATATGGTATTCTTTTTGGTATTTTTTAACATCTGTTTGAGTAAAAACCAACAAAGTGAAGGTGGAGAAGTCTTCTGGAGTGACGGGGAAACCAATGGACGGAAACGTTAAAGACGACAGAGATAACCAGAATATTTTGGACAGATCAAATACTAAAGTACAAATACTCAGTTACTCTGGTTAGTTCAGTGTTTCCATCGTCACTTCAGAAACTGTAGCAAAAATATTAAAGAAGGAATTAGATTACTGTAATAGAAGAGTGGAATACACATTTGTGTTTTTGTGGATGTTTGAATGAGAACTGCTTCATCTGGTTTAAAAATGGATAAACTGAGAAAATCTGTGAACTTGCAGTAAAAATACTTCATTCTACTCTGAAGTAATCTTACAGGTTCTCATTGTGACATATCAAGTCAAACAAAATATTACCCTGATTTATGAAATGAAGCGTTTACTCAAGTTATGTGCTGATATGGGAGGTGAAAAGCGAGTCCACGCTCAGCGTCAACCAGTTTTTACCTGGATCCTCTGATCATCCCGTGGACGCTCGAGTCAATGACCTACATCAGGTTCAAGTCCGTCTGGAAACAAATACTGTATGGCCGAATCAGACAAACATAAACTGTCGAGGTGTTTCCGTGGAAACCTGAATTAATCTTCTTACAAGAAAAGAATCAGATGAAGGTCAGGACTAAATAAAGATGAAGATGGAGCAGGGTGGAGGTGTAAATACGTTCTTTCAGACTTCTTCTTCAGGTGTCTCCACTGTGGGTCCAGTTTCAGTCACTTCGGCTGTTTCTGTAGGTGAACAAGGCAGTTCTAGCTGGCAGCTGGTCACACATTTAGCTGTTTGGTTAAAGAACACATTAACCATCGGCATGAGGAAAGAGAACGGACTGATTTGTTTTAATCGTTCTTCACTTTACTTGATTACATTTTGATCACCCACTACCATCAAAGGCAGGTGATCATGTGACGACGTGCAATAAGACACATTTTAATAAAACTCTTTGAACATTTAACGGGCGGCCGTGGCGTAGTGGTAATGGCAGTCGTCCCCCGATCGGAAGGTTGGCGGTTCGAATCCCGGTTCCCCACACCATGTGTCGTTGTGTCCTTGGGCAAGACACTTAACCCCGAGTTGCTCCCGGTAGGACTGGAAAGCACCTTGCATGGTAGTCTGCCTCTACCGGTGTATGAATGTGTGTAACATTCAATGTGTGTAGCACTTTGAGATTTCACTAATGAAAAGTGCGTTATAAATTGAATTCATTATTATTATTATTATTATTATTTACAACTGATTCACTTCTAGATCAGTGATATTCAACCTAACTGCTCAGGGGCCGGACGTCCAGCAGTTAGTCATTATGTAAACCAAGTATTACAACGATCCGTTCCTTTTAAATTAGTTTATTTTGATGCATTGATTCATAAATGTAACAAACAGAACCCAAACTCAAACTAACATTTATTTTTTTAATGAATCCATTGCTTGGCCGGACTGAAGTCACCTGTGGGCTGAAAGTGGCCCACGGGCCACTTGAATCGCCCCGTTTGTCGTCCTGATTAAAAATGGCGGCCACAGCTAATTCACCGTAGCACATCGCTATCACAGACATTTACACCTCCAGATGCAGGAAAAGAGCCACCTGCATCATGAAAGACCTCACTCACCCAGCACACTCACTCTTTGTCCCACTCCCTTCAGGACAGAGGTTGAGGAGCATCAAATGTAGAACCACTAGACTGAGGAACAGCTTCTACCCTGAGGCTGTTAAGCCTAGGATATAGTTGACGCGTCGCATAGGGCGCGCGGCCAAAGTGACGCAATCGCGAAGTCCCCGCCCCCGCGCTTTGGCCAGCGCGTTGGTTTCGCGCGTGGTCGTGCACCTCCCAGATTTTGAAGCTCCGCAAGCCTAGCGCGCGCGCCAAATTGATTGACAGGTGGGTGTGGACCTCACCGACAGCCTTCACGCCAGATTCTGCAGCTGTCTGCGCCGCTGTGGTCGTGGAAACGGCGTCGCGAGGCATGGAGGAATGTTTTGTGACACAAAATGTATTAAATTCTCCTTCATTCCTGATCTGGAGTCGGACTTTTCTTTTGTTTTTTCGCCAAAAGTCACGTGATCGCTTTCTCCTCCGCTGACTCCATGCATTAAAGCCGCAAATAAAGACAACAGTTCAGCACGCGAGCGGAAAGCTATTTCTTTTTGTTGTGTGATTTCAAACAGTTCTTCTTCTACGGTAGATTTCTTCTTCTACACCCTTTCTTGCAACATATGCACAGGTTTTAGAGGGTACTGCCACCTGCTGGTCAGTAAAAGAACAGCACTTTGCCAAGCGCTGCCGTGCCACACCATAAACGCATGCACAGTGCGCGCGCAGCACGTGCGCTCCAGCTTGCGGACCAAAGCGCGACTATATCCGAGCCTTTAGACTCATGAATAAATAAATAATAAGAATAATCACTGCAAAATATCACATCATGCTGATGCTGATCTGTTTTCTTGTTGCTGTGTTCATCTGTGACCATCTGCTCATACAGACTCATGTTCGTGCTGCTGTTTATAATGATGTTTTTCTACTACATTAGGGCTTAGTGTATTTCTAGTTGATGTTTTTCTTAGTTATATCCTAGATGTTATTACTGTTTTTCTCTTGCATTTGTTGTTGGATGTAACTGGGACCCTGTGTACATAATCTCGTTTTCATCACATGTACCACATGCGGTGCAAATGACAATAAAGACTCTCTGACTCTGAAATGTCTGAATGTGTTTTATGGATATGTTGAGTTGAAGGGTGGTGTTGTAGCTGACGGTGGTCTCCAACGTGCGCTCTGGACGCTCACAGCTCATGTGAGGTCATGTGCGGGCGACATCATTCCTCCAATGAAAGCTGGTTTCATGTTTTGAGGTGTTTGCTGTCGTGGTTTTAACAGAACCACTGACCCAACGAGCTGTTTTCAACGTCAAGGCTCACAGATGATCAGCTGTTTTTCATGGAGACTGTTTTTGTTCGGGGGCCTGCAGGCTGGAGGCGGACAGTCTGGGCTCCTGCTCCTCGGGGCTTTCTGCACGGCGCGTGTTAAACGTTCCTCAGCCCACCTGGTCTGAGTCGATGAGTCATCACCAGACTTCTGCAGGACTCCACGACGAGCTGATGAGGTCATTCATTCCTCCGTACAGAGGAAGGCTCCGGGGCGCAGCGCCCCGAGGTTCAGCACCTGGAAACACTGAACCACAGTGCAGGAAACGGGACTCGACATGCGGGACGTTCAGTTGGAACGGAGTGCGTTGAACTCTGAAACGTGCACAAACGTGCACACGACCTCAATCGAAAAGCTGTATGAGTTTTGTAAAACAAACTTATCCACACATGAACTGAATATGAAGAGTTGTAGAAAGGGCGGCACGGTGGCTCAGTTGGTAGAAAGGATGCACCGAGCCACATTTCTTACTTCCGATCCGATACCGATACAGTACTTCATTCTGGGTATCGACCGATGCCGATACTTTTCCGATCCGATACCGTTCAGGTATATGAGGCTGTAATAATGAATTTCTTGAATGGAGAGCACGTGTATTGCACCATACTCTGTGAATTCTGCCTTAACATTGTGTGAGTTAAACCCAAAGAAGACACTCTGAGCCTCACAACAGGTAATACCAAAACTCTAATAGCACACAAGAGGCAGGTCTATATCACAGATGTCCTTCTGACTCATGGTGCAGCTCAGAACACTAAAATACTGCTAAGCATTATGGGAAATCAACAGTCCACTCCCTGTTTTTTTAGTTTTGTTTTTGATTGTGGCACTATGAGTTGTAATTCTTGATGGTTTTGATCAACAGATACAGATTTAAACTATGCATTGAATTTATAAATGTAAATTCAATGCATAATTTAAATCTGTATCTGTTGATCAAAGCCAACAAGAATTATAACTCATACTCATACACACGCACGCGCGCGCACACACACACACATACACACAGAATAAATGTGTTCTCTTATAATCCTGCAGAAAGTGAAGGATCAGACCGGAGATCACGCTGCAGGAAAGACTGTTGACAAGTAGCTCATTAACAACCAGAGGAAGGTGCCTGGGCTGGAAAAGAGCTCCTTGTTTCACTCACACACACACACACACACACATAGGCACACACACACACACACACACACACACACACCCGCACACACACACATTGTCTGTTTTCCCATGTCGTGAGCGCTTCCTGAGCTCTTCGGGGACCTGCTGTCACTGACATGGAATCTGTATTTAGAGTGTCACATTGAGCTGCATCTAAAGGTTATTGAACACACACACACACACACACACTCACACACACACACACACCGATGATTGTGATCACCGCAGGCCGACGCTGAGGCAGTTTAAAGATGGCTGTCGTTTGATTTGGGCTGTGATAATCACACTCAGGTGCTCATTGTAACGAGATGCGAGCGTTCTCGATGATTTCCTTTTTGTTGAATCTGCAGCGAGAAATGATTAAAAGGTTTTAACGCTGAAATAAAAATTATCGGTTTATCTGATGGAGCGGAGCGGGTTTTAATGGCCCCCATCTTAAACGTGATGGGTTCATTGTGCTGGAGCTGATGATCGATATCAAACAGGAGGAGGAAGTAATCAACCGGGTCGCCCACAGTTCACCGGCTGCTAACTGGCTTTTAGCTTTTACATTTTAGAAATGAATCAATTTGTCTTAACGAATGAAACCACACAGTTCGTAAACAATTAAACAATAAATGATAAATGTACAGTATGTTGAACCCAACAAGTTAAAGTTTCAACTCAACTGGAATTCTTTGCAAACGATCAGACAACAAACGTAACAAAACAAGATGGAGCTGAAACCATCCGTTACTGAAGAATTCAACTTTTTCTGAAATTTTTTTTTTTATATATAAAAAAAAAACCTGAAAACAGACTGAGTCCAGATGTTCACACCCAAACTCCACCAAACTGACTTGAATCCAGTTTTAGGTTATATTCTCCTGTTTGCTCTGATCTTGACATACTTTCTTTTCTGGTTTTTAAGCTTTTTGGTTGTGAACTGCTCCAGTGAGAGCTGGAGATCACGGCACGATGACGCCAACAGGACCACATCATCTGCAAAGAGCAGAGATGAATCCAGATCCTCCCTCTGCCCCCATGAAGCAGTGAAGTGACCCAGATGTTAAAACATCAGAATCGAATAAACAACTTCACTAACTTTTACTGAAGGAGCTGAAACTGAGTTAAAGAAATATAAAAGTTACAAAAACCAGAAATCAAAGTCAAAGTCAACTTTATTGTCAGAACTGCAATATGTACAGGACATACACAGGACCGAAATTGCGTTTCTCTCAGTCCCTCGGTGCAACAGTAACCATCTAAACACTAAACACTAAAACATTTAATACACATAAGCATAAAATAGTAAAAAAGTGTAACACTGTCCTGAGTTTTTTCATAATAGTATAAAAGTATGAAAATTTACACCAACACTGAAACACCAAACACCCAATGAACATAAGCATAAAATGAAATAATAAAAGTGTAATACTGTCCTGAGTTTTTGCATAGTAGTATGAAAAGTATAAAAACGTAAATCTATAAAATAAACTGAAGTTTCTAGCGTTGACATTTGCAAAGAGTGGCACAGCAGCATATAAGTTAATGTACACAGTATATGTATGAGGTAGTTGATGTTGGTATAGAGGCAAAGTGGCATATGCAGTGAGGCACATAAGGCACATTTGGCATCCTTAGATAAGGCTAGTCAGAGAATGCTGTATATGTATCTGCAGTAGTGTAGATAAAAGTAGTGTAAATGTAAACAGTAGTAATAAATGTAAAGCAGTAGTAATAAATGTAAACAGTATTAATAAATGTAAACAGTGAATGTAAACAGTAGTATGACTATAGGCAGTAATGTAATACAAACATTAGTGCAAATATGAGAAGTAGTGCAAACTGAATGAACACATGACCGAGAGTTTAGTGAATAACCCGTTTGATGACACAGAGTCCAGTGTTAAAAACTTTGTGTTGAGTGGTAATGTGTGAGAAAGTTTTTTGTGTTAAGGCAGTTCAAATGGGAGGGGAGGCAGAGCAGGCAGAGTGTTTAGCATTCTGACTGCCTGATGAACAGAGCTGTCTCTCAGTCTGCTGGTTCGAGCCTGGAGACTCCTCAGTCTCCTCCCTGATGGCAGCAGTCTAAAGCGGCTGTGTAGTGGGTGTGTGGGATCACCTGCCATGCAGTGGGCTTTCCGAGTGAGGCGTTTGCTGTGTAAGTCCTGCAGTGAGGGCAAGGAGGTGCCGACGATCTTCTCAGCTGCTTTCACGATGCGCTGGAGGCTCTTGCGGCAGGATGCAGTGCATGCACCAAACCACACAGTGATGCAGCTGGTCAGGACACTTTCTATGGCACCTCTGTAGAAGGTGCACATGATGGAGGTTGAAGCTCCAGCCCTTTTCAGCTTGCGGAGAAAGTAGAGGCGCTGGTGAGCCTTCTTCGCCAGTGCTGCAGTGTTCTTGCTCCAGGACAGGTCCTTTGAGACGTGCACTCCCAATCAAAGTGACCATTTCCTGAAAAATACCAATGTTTTCGTATGAGAGTGGCTGAAACTGCAAGAAAAAAATATATAAACAGGATTCTAGCAGTTTGAGTTTTTAATATTTTTTAATCAATGCGTTTTTAATTGAATTTTGATTTTAATATACAAACAAAAAACACAAAGAATAAAAGCCCCTCCTACATCTGATCAGTCAAACATACACAACAACTTAAACAGGCATTGACATGTTTTCCACATACTGTACAATACAAGAGTGTCCCAAAATGTTATAAAAAAACCCTTCAGAGTATATTTAATTTTCTACAGAGTATATTTAATTTTCTACATGAATATGATACATGTCTTATCCAGGGTCCTTCAAAATGCACAAAATTAGTCTTCTGAGCAGTTTGAGAGTTTTAAACTACTGTATTTGTTGGCGTATAAGTCGCACCGGAGTATAAGTCGCACCAACCTAACTATGCCCAATTAAAAGGAAAAATCAACGTATAAGTCGCATCGGCCTATAGGTCGCACCTCACGTGAACTGGTGTTTTGCCCAAAATGGACTGGCTGCCAAATTGTTTTGAAGGACTTTTGACAAGATCACATAAAAACTAAAAACCCCTCCCTGGGCTGCCACCTTACCGTGGTGGAGGGGTTTGAGTGTCCCAATGATCCTAGGAGCTATGCTGTCAGGGGCTTCATGCCCCTAGTAGGGTCACCCAAGGCAGACAGGTCCTAGGTGAGGGACCAGACAAAGTGCAGCCCAAAAACCCCTTATGATGAGTACAATTAATGGACTAAGTTTTCCCTCGCCCGGACGCGGGTCACCGGGGCCCCACTCTGGAGCCAGGCCCGGAGGTGGGGCACGCTGGCGAGCGCCTGGTGGCCGGGCTTTTACCCATGGAGCCCGGCCGGGCACAGCCCGAAGAGGAGACGTGGGTCCCCCTTCCCATGGGCTCACCACCTGTGGGAGGGGCCAAAGGGGTCGGGTGCAATGTGAGATGGGTGGTGGCCGAGGGCGGGGACCCTGGCGGTCTGATCCTCGGCTACAGAAGCTGGCCATTGGGACATGGAATGTCACCTCTCTGGTGGGGAAGGAGCCTGAGCTAGTGTGTGAGGTTGAGAGTTTCCGACTAGAAATAGTCGGACTCACCTCAACGCATGGCTCTGGCTCTGGAACCAGTTTCCTTGAGAGGGGTTGGACACTCTTCCACTCTGGAGTTGCCCCTGGTGAGAGGCGCCGAGCAGGAGTGGGCATACTGGTTGCCCCCCATCTTGGTGCCTGTACGTTGGGGTTCACCCCGGTGAACGAGAGGGTAGCCTCCCTTCGCCTACGTGTGGGGGGACGGGCTCTGACTGTTGTTTGTGCCTATGCACCAAACGGCAGCTCAGACTACCCACCCTTTTTGGAGTCCTTGGAGGGGGTATTGGAGAGTGCGCCTCCTGGGGACTCCCTTGTTCTACTGGGGGACTTCAACGCTCACGTGGGCAATGACAGTGAGACCTGGAGGGGTGTGGTTGGGAGGAACGGCCCCCCTGATCTGAACCAGAGTGGTGTTCTGTTATTGGACTTCTGTGCTCGTCATGGATTGTCCATAACGAACACCATGTTTAAGCATAAGGGTGTCCATATGTGCTCTTGGCACCAGGACACCCTAGGTCGCAGTTCGATGATCGACTTTGTTGTCGTCTCATCTGATCTGCGGCCGCATGTCTTGGACACTCGGGTGAAGAGAGGGGCGGAGCTGTCAACTGACCACTACCTGGTGGTGAGTTGGCTCCGATGGTGGGGGAGGATGCCGGTCAGACCTGGCAGACCCAAACGTATTGTGAGGGTCT
>JBBPBX010044721.1:8752-27333 GCA_038048925.1 Garcialebias charrua
ACATGAGAAGATAAAAATGGCAGGTTGGCTTTCTTGGACTGTGAGGTCTCAGTTTCTGATAGAGGAAATTTGCAAACTGAGGTGTACCGCAAACCCACCCACACAGACCAGTATTTACAGTTTGACTCCCATCACCCTCTGGAGCACAAGTTAGGAGTCATCAGGACTCTGTATCACAGAGCAGACAGCATCCCCACTAACTCAGGAGCCAGACAGAAGGAGAAATCACACACAAAACAGGCTCTAGAGAAATGTGGATATCCTAACTGGGCCTTCCTGAAAGCAGAGAAGAAACCCAAACAGGACTCCAGCAAACCATCAGGTGAAAAGAAGGAACCCAGACCCAGACCAGTGGCCATTCCATATGTTGCAGAGTTTCAGAGACATTGAGACGTTTATTTTCTAAACACAACGTCCCAGTGGCTTTTAAACCCCAAAATACATTACGGCAAAGACTGGTTCATCCCAAAGATCCAGTCCCCCGGCAAAAACAGAGTAATATTGTGTATGCTGTTCAGTGTCAGGAGGGCTGTGATCAGTCTTATATCGGGGAAACTAAACAGCCACTGGCCAAAAGGATGGCCCAGCACAGAAGATCAACATCATCAGGTCAGGACTCTGCGGTCTACACTCATCTCCAGGCCAGCGGTCACTCTTTCAGGGATGAAGATGTTCACATCCTTGATAGAGAGGAACGATGGTTTGAGAGAGGAGTAAAGGAGGCCATCTTTGTGAAAAGAAACCGCCCATCATTAAACAGGGGTGGAGGCCTCCGGGTTCAACTGTCCCCCTCTTACAATGCTGTTATTGCTAGTATCACTCAGCCCTCTGTGAATAGCAAACAACCATCAGGGTGCTAACGATCCATCGTTAGGCTGATGGTCCTCCTTGATCATGTGAGCAGCTGGTTTCGGCTGTCATCAGCCAACTGGTTGTGTAACACTGTGAGAGGGTGCTATTTATAAGACTGAGCTGAACACAGCACCTCAGACTAACACTAATTTGACTAAGGCTGCGCTTTTTTGCGCAGGTGAACTTGGCTTCTAAATCCCCCGGTCCCTTTCAGTGGGCTATATAATGTCGATTCACATGCTAATGACCCTGCTAATGACCCATTAATTCTACACCTACACCCCCCACCCCCTACCCCTCAGTCCAAAATCCTTGGAACCAGTGCAGGCTTGTATAACACATAAGCATTTATCGCTGCCAGGTCAAGCATGTTGTAGAACACGGCAATGGGCCGCACCGTATATAAATGTGCAATCTGGTCCATTATACCGGTATGTCAGTTGACTTCATGTCGTGTGACCTGTGTCGTTTTGTCAGTTGACCTCAGGTCATGTGACCTGTGTTGGTCCATCACTTGACCTCAGGTCATGTGACCTGTGTCGGTCCGTCAGTTGACCTCAGGTCATGTGACCTATGTCGGTCCATCAATTGACCTCAGGTCATGTGACTTGTGTCGGTCTGTCAGTTGACTTCATGTCGTGTGACCTGTGTCGTTTTGTCAGTTGACCTCAGGTCATGTGACCTGCGTTGGTCCGTCACTTGACCTCAGGTCATGTGACCTGTGTCGGTCCCTCAGTTGACTTCATGTCATGTGACCTGTGTCGTTGTGTCAGTTGACCTCAGGTCATGTGACCTGTGTTGGTCCATCACTTGACCTCAGGTCATGTGACCTGTGTCGGTCCGTCACTTGACCTCAGGTCATGTGACCTGTATCGGTCCATCACTTGACCTCATGCCATGTGACCTATGTCGGTACGTCAATTGACCTCATGTTGTATGACCTGTGTTGTTTTGTCAGTTGACCTCAGGTCATGTGACCTGTGTTGGTCCGTCAGTTGACTTCATGTCATGTGATCTGTGTCGTTGTGTCAGTTGACCTCAGGTCATGTGACCTGTGTTGGTCCATCACATGACCTCAGGTCATGTGACCTGTGTCGGTCCGTCAGTGACCTCAGGTCATGTGACCTGTGTCGGTCCGTCAGTTGACCTCAGGTCATGTGCCCTGTGTCGGTCCGTCAGTTGACCTCATGTCGTGTGACCAGTGTCGGTCCGTCAGTTGACTTCATGTCGTGTGACCTGTGTCGTTTTGTCAGTTGACCTCAGGTCATGTGACCTGTGTTGGTCCGTCACTTGACCTCAGGTCATGTGACCTATGTCGGTCCGTCAGTTGACCTCATGTCATGTGACCTTTGTCGGTCCGTCAGTTGACTTCATGTCGTGTGACCTGTGTTGGTCCGTCACTTGACCTCAGGTCATGTGACCTGTGTTGGTCCGTCAGTTGACCTCAGGTCATGTGACCTGTGTCGGTCCGTCAGTTGACCTCAGGTCATGTGACCTATGTCGGTACGTCAGTTGACCTCATGCCGTGTGACCTGTGTCGGTCCGTCAGTTCACCTCATGTCGTGTGACCAGTGTCGGTCCGTCAGTTGACTTCATGTCGTGTGACCTGTGTCATTTTGTCAGTTGACCCCAGGTCATGTAACCTGTGTTGGTCCATCAGGTGATGGACAACAATAGGTCAAGCATGTTGTAGAACACAGCAATGGGCCACCTGCATGTGCCGGCACGCACCGTATATACATGTGCCAAGGACAAGGAGAGAGACAGTACTTGTAAGCAAAATAATTAATTTGACAGAACATCAGGGTTACAGGATAACCAACACAGCAGAATAAGACAATTTTATGCATAAAATTGTTCTGGAGCAGACAAAGCTTTCCGTTCAGTGGATGTCCCAAATTGTTCAACTGTGAGATAACTTCAGGGTCTGTTATGTGTGAATTCAGGTCAGGGCCTCTCTTCTGACTAAGGGGGGAAGTGCAAGCAGAGTCTTACCTGGTGGAAACATTGGAATGCAGTCTGGTGTGGTGGGGGTGTCTGAGTTGTGTGCACGCATATTTATAACAAAAGGCAGTTAATGGCCCACTAATGTTTGAGAAGAAGGAGGGGGTTTGTCCTCAGGATCTTGAAAATTCAGTCATCCTAGTGTTAAGGAAGTCTTTCAGATGAAAGACGAAACGTTTCTACAATTTTTTTGCTTTGTTTTGTTTTGTTTTTTTGAATGTCCAGAGGACCAGACTTAGCTTTTTTAGATTCTTCTACCTGGATTATTGAGCATGCATCAGGGTGCTTTTAAGAGAACTGATGAGAGAGGGCATTTGGCTTGACCTTCTTAGAGCCAGGTCTAAAAGTCAGGATAAAATAAAAAAGATTAAAAAAGAGAGACCATTGCGCTTGTCTGGGAGTTCGCCTTTTTGCATCTCTTAGGTTGGTGAGGTTTTTATGGTCTGTCCATGTCAAAAAAAGGGGTAGTAGTACCCTCCAACCAATGACACCACTCCTCCAGTGCCAGTTTTACTGCCAATAACTTGTGGTTGCCAACGTTGTAATTTCTCTCAGCCTGTGATAGCCGTCGTCAAAAGAAGGCACAAGGATGGACCTTGTTGTTGTGGGGAGAACGTTGCGACAGAACCACGCCCACCCCAGTGTCTGAGGCATCTACCTCTAGAGAATGAACTGGCGGCTTGGGTCAGGATGGCATAGAATTGGTGTAGACAAAAAAAGTCTCTTAAGCTTGCCAAAAGCGGCGTCTGCCTCGGGGGTCCATTTGAAAGTACAGTTGATGTAGGTTAGTTGAGAGAGAGGTGCGGCAATACGGCTGTAGTCTCTAATGAATCGCCTGTAGAAATTTGCAAATCACAGAAAACGCTGAAGCTGTCTTCTACTCTCCAGAATAGGCCATTCTTCTACTGCCCTGGTTTTCTTGGGGTCCGTTCTATAACTACCACCCTCAAATATGAATCCCAGGAAGGATACTGACGAGATGTGAAATTCACACTTCTCTCCCTTCACGAACAACTGGTTTTCATAAAGTATTTGGAGGACACTGCGTACGTGTTGAATGTGTTCCGTTTCATCTCGGGAATAAATGAGAACATTGTCTAAATAGACAAAGATGAAGTCACCAATAAAATCTCTTAGTATGCCGTTGACCAATGCTTGGATAACAGCAGGTGCATTAGTTAAGCCAAACGGCATTACTAAATACTCAAAAATAAATACTCAAAATGTCCGAATGGTGTTCTGAATGCGGTATTCCACCCCCCCCCCCCTTAATCCGTACCAAATGGTATGCATTCCTGAGGTCTAATTTTGCGAATATGGTGGCAGATGGAAGCTGTTCATATATGGAATCAATTAGAGGTAAAATCAAAAAAGGCATTCAATACAGAACAACTGGACTTTATTTGTAGCAACAAGACGTTTCGCTTCTCATCTGAGGAGCTTTATCAATTCAGTGAAGAGCACTGAATTGATAATTGATAGCAGGTCGCTTTCGTAAATGAGCCCATGAGGTTCAAAAGATTTACCTGACTAAATAAAGGTTGAATGAATAAAGCTCCTCGGATGAGAAGCGAGACGTCTTGTTGCTACAAATAAAGTCCAGTTGTTCTGTATTGAACGCCTTTTTTGATTTTATCATGTCCTAGACGACTGAGAATCTTCACCAGCAAATTAGAGGTAAAGGGTACTTATTCATGGTAATATTATTGAGATCCCTATAATGAATACAGGGACGCAGGGTCTTGTTTTTCTTTTCCACATAGAAGAATCCAGCACCTACAGGAGAAATAGAAGGACGTATAATACCTGATTCAAGGGATTTCTTGATATATTTCTTCATGGACTCCCTCTCAGGTCCAGACAGGTTGTACAACCGTCTAGCCGGCAACGTGGCACCAGGAAGGAGGTCAATTGCACAATCATAAGGTCGGTGAGGTGGTAGAGACAGAGCATGTTGCTTGCTGAAAACAGGAGCAAAGTCGTGATAAGCAGGGGGAATGGCAGAGACATCAGTCTCTTCCTGCAATATGTTTTCAACAGGCTGATTAGAGACAGCGGAGCGTAGGCAGTGTTTTAGACACTTGTCACTCCACTTTTCTATCCACCCAATTCCCAGTTTATAATTCGATTGTGTTCCTTTAACCAGGGATTCCAAGAATAAGTTGGGGAGTAGGAGATTCAAACACATAAAATTCATCAATCTCGTGGTTATTTCCTGAAATGATTAAATGAAGCCCAGAAGTGTTAAGATTCATCTGAGTGAAAGTCTCCCCAGCAACCCCAGCTATAGAGACAGGCAGAATCTCTTGAGTGGGTAAGGACAATACTAGGACTAGGTTTAAGCTAATAAAATTCTGTTCCGCACCAGAAACCACCAGAGCTAGAACTGGAAGATGGTTTTGGTCAGTGGCGGCCCGGGAAATGTCCACCAGGGGGGGCTATTTCTCCAAAATGAAAAAAAAAATCCCAAGTTCAAACAGTTTTTTTTTAATCAAATGCAGATTAATACAAGGTCAACAGAACAATTAAATGCTCAGGATGAGAAGAGCCAATTTGACTCACTAAAACAACAAAGAACAAACAAAAATATATATAAATAAATAATTTATATATACATTATAGAAAGCAAAATAAGTTAGATTAAAACAATTCTGCATTTCTACTTGCAAGAGGCTTTGTTTTCATTATCCAGATCAATAATAATAAATAATAATAATGAATTCAATTTATAACGCACTTTTCATTAATGAAAATCTCAAAGTGCTACAAGGAGCAACAGAATTAAATGACAATAAAACAGACAATAAAACAAATAATAAAACATTTAAAATCAATAACAATATCAGCTAAGATCAAAAGTAGAATCATGAGGAGGTAGAGTATGCTCGGTCGAAAAGAAAGGTCTTCAAGTCGCTCTTAAAGTCAACCACAGACTGTGGGGCTCTTAGACAGTCAGGAAGAGAGTTCCACAGGCGGGGGGCAGCCACACTGAAAGCCCGGTCTCCCATGGTCCTTAATTTGGTTCTCGGAATGTGAAGGAGATTGCTGTTCTGTGACCGCAGCGAACGGGTGGATGAGTATGGAATGAGAATATCCTTCAGATAATCTGGTGAAGTTCCGTGTAAGCATTGATGTGTAATGAGAGCAGTTTTGTACTGAATTCTGTAGGCAACAGGAAGCCAATGAAGGTTATGGAGAATTGGCGTAATATGTTCAAATTTACGAACTCTCAACAAGATCCTTGCTGCACTGTTTTGAATATATTGAAGTTTCTGAAGGTTTTTGCCAGGGATTCCAATAAACAGGGAGTTGCAGTAGTCGAGCCTGGAGGAGACAAAAGCATGGACGAGCTTCTCAGCATCGGAAAAAGTTAGGGATGGGCGAAGTCTGGAGATGTTTCGAAGATGGAAGAAGCAAGTTTTAAACAGATGCTTAATGTGATTTTCAAATGTAAGATTGGAGTCCATTTTTATTCCAAGATTAGTAACAGAGGTGGAGAGGGGGATGTCTTGTCCAGAAAAGGAAAGTCTTGTTATAGGAGATGTTTGTACCTGGTGAGGGGTGCCAATCAGTATGGCCTCAGTCTTGGAGCAGTTTAATTGAAGAAAGTTCTGATTCATCCATGCCCTAATTGCCTCCAGGCAGGCAGAGAGGGCAGTGAGTGAAGATGGAGATGACAAGGTGGAAGATGAGGATGCTCCAGTCCTGATGTAAAGCTGTGTATCGTCGGCATAACAGTGAAAAGAAATGTTGAACTGATTAATACCATACCATACCATACCATTTTATTTATAAAGCACTTTAAACAGGAACAAGTCCACCAAAGTGCTGGACAAACAAACACGCAACAGGCAACACAAATTAATAATTTGACCTAAAGGCAGCATGTAAAGGGAAAACAGCAGGGGCCCCAGAACCGACCCCTGAGGGACACCACAGGAGACACAAACTGTCTGGGACGTGGCGTTGCCAAGACTAACACATTCCAGCCTATTGGAGAGGAAAGATTTGAACCAGTCCAGGACTGTGTCGCAGAGACCGACCTCCACATGAAGACGGTGGAGGAGGATATTATGGTCCACAGTGTCGAAGGCTGCAGTGAGGTCAAGGAGGACAAGGATGGAGGGAGAGCCAGTGTCAGCAGCCAAGAGGACATCATTGGTAACCCTCAGCAATGCAGTCTCTGTACTGTGAGCTGCCCTAAATCCAGACTGGAACTTCTCATACAGGGAGTGTTGTTGTAGGTGGTCCTGCAGCTGAGCAGCAACAGCTTTTTCCAGCACTTTAGACAGAAAAGGGAGGTGTGAAATTGGGCGGTAATTAGAAAAAATGTCGGGATCCAAATTAGATTTTTTCAGAAGAGGCCTAATGATGGCGGTTTTTAGAGGCAGTGGAACATGACCAGATTGTAGAGACTGATTTATTATTTGAGTGATAAGTGGGCCTATTGCAGAATGATTGGTTTTTATGAGAGAAGAGGGGAAAGGATCCAGGGCGCAGGATGAAGGCTTCATTTTCTTGATGATGGCCTCCACCTCACTCTGAACAACTTCGTCAAAGCTGTTTAGGGTCCCAGAATGCAGACGGGTGGGTGGCACACTGAGAACGGGGAGGTTGTGGAGCTGAGATCTGATAGTGTCAACTTTGGTTTTAAAAGATGAAAGAAACAGGTCACATTTTTGAGCAGAGTCCTCAAGAGTTTGCTTAATGGGATTAAGCAGACGAGTGATTGTGGAGAAGAGCTGTTTGGAGTTTCCAGGGCAGGTGTTGATGATGTTAGAATAATATTTGGAGCGTGCTTCTTTAAGAGAATAGGCGTATGCTTTTTGATGTTCTTTATATGCCTGCTTATGCACAGACAGACCAGATGATTTTACACGTCTCTCAATAGCACGGCCAGTTGCCTTCATCTTGCGCAGCTCATCAGTGTACCAAGGAGCTGAGCGCGAGAAAGACACCAGTCTTGTCTTTAAGGGGGCGTGTAGGTCCAGGAGCTCCCGAAGAGATTGGTTGTAGTAATCCACAGAGTCATCTGCAGAAGGATGATTGACAGCGGTCAGGGTGTGAAGATCAGCAGACAGAACATCAGGGGAAATGTTTTTAAGGTCACGGAACTGGATGGGTCGTTTTGGATTTGAAGCAGGCGAAGATGAAGGCACTTCCAGGGAGATGACCCTATGGTCTGAGACACCCAGGTCATATACAGATAAGTTATTGATGAGTACAGTGTCTGTAATCACCAAATCCAGAGTATGCCCCCTGCTGTGCGTAGGGGCGTCAACATGTTGAGTGAGATTAAGAGAGTCCAGAAGAGACTTAAAATCTGTTGCCAGAGGTGAAGAAGAATTGTCCACGTGGATATTCAAGTCGCCAAGAAAAATAGTCTTCACAGGGGAGGTGCAGAAAAAAGTGAGAAGGTCATGCATCTCTGAGTTAAATGAAACATGCGGTTTGGGAGGTCTATAAATTAATATAACATTCATCAGGAGTGGGGCTTTGAAGCTGAAAGCCAGACATTCAAAAGAGGAAAAGTCCTGAGAAGACAGATGAGACAATTTTAAATTACTGCGATAAATTACAGCCAGACCACCACCGCGGCCAGTGCTGCGGGCTCTCTGCAGATAACTGTATCCAGAGGGACAAGCTTCATTCAGAGAACTGAACACGTTTGGTTGGTGCCACGTCTCTGTAAGACACATGAGGTCCAAGTCCTTCTCCAGAATGTGATCATGAATTAAACATGACTTGTTGGATAGTGACTGCACATTGAAAAGTTCTAATTTAATACCAGTTGGAATAGGAGCTTTTTGAACCGGTTTAAGCAGACTGAAGTCCACTCCACGTTTTCCTCGCCACTTCGTGCGCAGAGGACTACAAAGGCCTACAGACGCAGCGTTCTGATGACGCCATCGAGGTGCGACACGTCTCTCAGTCCAGACAGCACTAATCGAATCAGAGTTCGCTTGAGAAAAAACAGTTTTCTTTCGAGAGCTTCTATGGATGTAACGAGGTCTACGCAGAAGTCCCAGTTGTTTGATGGTGGAAATAGAAGGAGGAATGGAGCAGTTGTTAAGTTCAAACAACTGCGAAGCGGAATAGGTCAACATCCACGAGCCGGAGGAGGCTAACACAGAGCTAGCCGCTAGCAGCAGGCCCACGGCTCCGAGAAAGATATACAAGAAGCAGAGAGATGTAACTCGAACGAGCATTACCTTGAAGGAGTACAGGAGAGAGTCCAGAACAGTCCAGAGGACACAGGAAGTTGAGAGAGGCAGCAGGTAAGCGAACAATAAGTGCAGCTACGTGATACTCGAAGCTAAATTCGTGTTGAAGCTAGCGGGAGCTAGCAGCCCCTACTAATATTAAAATTCCGGTTAGACTAGTAAAGTTTACTATCTAATGACTCCAGCAAACAAGTCAAATCTTGGCTTCGCCACGATCTCCCATCCTGAGCAAGCACAATGGCATCAGTGGAAAGGAAAAACTCCCTTTTAGAAGGAAGAAACCTTTAGCAGACCCAGGCTCAGGACAAGCGGTCATCTGCTTTGACCGGCAACTTATAATGTTTGCAGATCCACAACGCAGTCAGAAAAGACAGTTGCTCTAAAACTAACTAATTAAAACACAAAACTTAATCACAGAAAGGTAGAAAGGTTCAAAGAAAGGTAGAAATGTCCACACAGGTGCTGTACACAGGCTTGCGCCTGCCGCACTCTGCGTTCAAGAAAGGTAGAAAAGTTCAAAGAAAGGTAGAAATGTCCGCGTCCACTTGTACAGGTGCTGTACACAGGCTTACGCCTGTCGCACTCTGCAGTCGAGAAAGGTAGAAATGTCCAACAAGGCTCGGTGAAAAAAACAGCAGAAAGTAATAAAAAAGGTTTCAAAAAGCAAAAAGTACGAGGAGCAACGGCAGCCAAGGTGTGCCCGCGTCCACTTCCTCCACAGGTGCTCAGTCAATACAGTGTTAAGAAATAGTAAAACACCACAAGTGACATTTAGTATATAAATTATTAATGTTTGATCATTTTTTATAAGCAAATTAAAATAAATGTAGCCATCAGAGTCCAATACTGTACAATAACCTGTGCTGGCAACCTAACTCCACAAACAAACAAAGAAAAAAACAAACTCGCCAGTTGCCACTTTTAGAATAAACAGTCAGCTGAAGGCTTTTATCACAAACAGAGCCACCTAAAAGTGGAGAGGACATCAGTCAGGAATGGTAATATAAGGTCGCGGGTTCGCGCCCCGGCCACTACCCAGCTTGGGGTGTCTATGAGTGCACNAGACAATTCAACTAACTCCTTCATCTTGAAAAACTGTGTTAGTATAGGCTAAGTGCTTGGTGACTGTGCAGTACTGTACATGTATTCATTTATTAATTTTTTTTTAATTTTTACTATATGTGACTGGCCGTGGCAAAACCAGGAACAAGTCTCCCCTGGGTCATTTTGAGTTATTTACAGAATCTGAAAGTGTGGGTTCTAAGCTATCCGATGATGCCAAACACATGGCACTCAAAAAAAAATGAAGAAGATACAACCATTTCAATGTTGGCAATCTGCAAATAAGATTAGGGAGAAAACAGGCCTCAAAGATTTAGAAGAATGTCCCCATTCCATAAGTGTTGCCTGGGGGTGTTAACAATTGTTGTTCATTAACATTAATTTGCCTAAACCCCAACCCCCAGCACTCACTGTCCACACAGACTCGGCCTAGGAAGGTGTGCAGAACATCAGCTTTGCTGGAAAAATTCCTTTTGATCTTTTGAAAAAAAAACAAGAAAACAATTGTATTTTATGTTATTGTGACATGTTTTACACAATAATAATGTTGATTGTTGTGTCACATAGTTATTGTTACAGCCCACCCCAAAAAAATAAGGGTCACATCTAAGGAGGACACATAAACTGATTCAACTGGGTTCAAACCTATTTTCATTACAGGTAACCCTCGACATACGGCAACCCGGACCTACGAATGTATCATATTTAATAATTTAATAAAAATATGAAAAAAACAAAAAATAAAAAATAAAACTTTTTTTTTGTTTGTGTTTAAATGTTATTGATTTCATGTGTACAGCACTTTGTTGCAGCTGTGGTTGTTTTAAAGGCTTCATAAATAATATTTTTAATAAAAATGATCACTTTTAATCATAATTGCGCAACTTCCGTTCGTTTCAGGAAATGCTGCGGCAGCCATGTTAGGTAGGTCTGTTGTCCCGGCAGCCGGCTGTGAGGACTGTGTTTGTTCCAGGATTGCCTCATATGGATAAATTACTAACTGGAATCGCTCTGTGAACTCTGTGGACGTCTCAGCCTGGAGAAGCAGCTGCAGATCGATTGCCGATCGCTCAGTCATTGCGCCGCACCGCACTGGCCCCAGCTTGGCCCCACCAGTACAACTGGTCTAGAACCGCCACTGCTGAGCTGACAGCAGCTGACAACAGCGTGAACTGCTGATCCATCCGATCTTAACTGTACATTTTACCTTTTCAAACGGCCAGTTGAATCTGCATAATTGGTGCACCATTATCGTGCTTTAAATTTTAGTTTCTTTGCTGCGATTTGTAAAACCTAAAGCCAATCCAACGCGCGTGATTGCGCATTGTGCGGCTGGACACAGACCACGGCTGGAGCGCATTGCGCGGTGATTACGCGTGTCTGCTTTGTCTAATGAAATAAAGATAGTGGATGGATGGATGGACATATGTATGGATGGATGGATGTATTATGTATGGATGGATGGATGGAAACTGATTTGCTTGCGATTTGCTTGCGAACGCAGTAAAAGCCTCTTTTTTTTTCCTCGGGTCGGTCGGAAAAACAGCTGCAGCTCTGACAGCTTTGATCGGCTTTATTTTCCTTGTTCCTTGTGTTCACTGGGCAATCTATAGCTGTTAAGTAGCCATGTGCTTCTTTCAAAGCTGCAGATTATTGGCCAAAACCAATGACAAAAGCTCCAATACCAGCCAAACAAGTCCGCATGTTAATCAGCTGTGAGGGTCCCCGCCCCCAGTACGCAAATCACTGCGGCTTGTTTTTACTCTGAAAACAAACTGATTTCTAACACAAAGTTTATCGGTTTAAACACTTCTAAAGTGTTTTTTAAAGCATGGGATGGTTTCTTCACAACTTCAGCTAGTATATTTTGCAAAAAAACGAGTTTCACTAATTTCTCAGAAGTTGAAGGTTTATTGATTTTTTTCACAGTTAGAGTGTGCCGACTTGTTCCTACATTTCTTGTGGCTGGTCACATATGATTCGACTTGTGTTTTTTTTCGACATACGAACGGTCCTTAGGTCCGGAACTCATTCGTAAGTCGAGGGTTCCCTGTATAAGCATTAGATAAAGGCTAGCATTAGCATGTTAGCTCCAAAAACAAACTCACCAGTTGCCAAATTAGAATAAACAGTCAGCTGAAGGCTTTTTTCACAAACAGCCATATAAAATTTGAGAGGCATAACAGTCAGAAATGCAAATAGACATTAGATAAAGGGCTTTCATTGATTTAAAACTTACCTGAGCAAGCCTGCTTGAGTAGCTGACCTCAGGGCTAATTTTCCAGACAAATTTGTTTTTTAAACGAATAAATAAACGGCCGAAAACACGCGATCGGTAGGTAGAGCTCACGTTGGACTGTTCAGGGCAGTGAAAACTGCGCCCAGCATCTTCCCATTGTTTTGTAACGTCGTGGAATAACTGTGCATGTGCCATTTATAACGAGAGTCAATGGATAAGATCAGAGTGCCCCAAAACAGGAAATACGTCACCAATCTGAAAAAGTTTTTTGAAACAAACAATATAACTCATCATTACTCATAAAATATTTATCCTACACAATTAAAAGCATATATGCATATATTTGAAATATTTTTATTTTATTATTTCGTTTTTATTAATTAAAAAAAAAGTCTTCAATGTAAAATGGTCCAGAAGTTCCAGTGGGGTGGCGCCCTAGCGCCCCCCTATTGGCCAGACGCCCCTGGTTTTGGTGGATCTGTATGAGCGTGGGTAATAACAAACGGCAGGCGGGGAAGAGAGCAGAAAAGAGGCAGCTCCAGGGGGGAGCTAGGGGGTGCTATAGCTCCCCCTGGAAAAGGCATAGCACACCCTTAGCACCCCCAAGAAAATATCAGATTATTTTATTTTTTTCATCTGAGTTAATATTCTTTATATGTGGTTGATGTGATATTTTTCTCACAAAACACAACTAATTTAAAAAAACAATCAATAATTATATCGAGTAAAAAAAAAAAAAATCTGATCTCACAATAGGAAATGAACCTCCGAACCGGAAGTGAAAATTCAAGTTACTGAAAGTTCAGTAAACATTTGAAAAGCGCACAAATTGCAAAAAAATTTAGCGTTTTTTACTAACCAAATTGCCAGAATGGAATCAGAGAAGGAGGAATTTTTGGAAGCAGACTGCAACCAACACATAAACAATAATGTGGAAGAAAGATCAAGCCTACTGCCATCCTTCCACATCTATGGAGAAGGCTGCTAACGCTAGCGTTGGACAGTTGGAGGATGGAACCAGCGCGCTCAGCTTCCTTTGGTGTCCTTGGTCTGATCTACCAGCTGAAGCCCAGAAAGACGAGTGAAGCCCTCAACACTGACCCAGTAAGGAGCAGAAACTGGTGACATGATGCCTCTGGTTATGCCATACTGTATTTAGCTGATACAACTTGATAAATCATTTCCTGGCTTGCAGTGACAATAAATGATTTTATCTGATCACATTAAATAACTTCTTTCAACCAAAGTCCAAAGTAAATGGTAAATGGAGCTTATTTATATAGCACTTTCCAGCCCCCTATGAGGGGCCCCAAAGCACTTTACAATACCAACCATCCACCCATTCATACAAAAATTCATACACCGGTAGCGGCAGACTGCCATGCAAGGCGCCTTCCAGTCCTACCGGGAGCAACTCTGTAAGTAAACTATTTATTAAAATAGTCCAACTTTGTCTAAATTCATGCGCGTATATAAACCAAAATATTTCCTGCTCAAAGAGTTAATTTTGCCTTAGATAAGAGAATTAAGCCTTGATTGATTCATTATTATTGTTTATTATTGTTGTTGATTTTTAGTTTGATTATTTTTGTAATAAAACTTCAAAGACAACTTTGGTCTTTTCATTTAGATGAATATTAATTGTTCTGGTATAGAACTCCCTGTAATTAACAGATTCTACTTCAGCGACGGATTCTGATCATTAACGGGTGAATATATTAATGGAGTTGTTGTTGGTCAGTAAACTGACCAGCTGGTGTCAAACTTTAATGAATGAAAAAGAAATAAAACAAATGTAGTGGAGCTGAGATGGAAAAGGTGTCACCCTTCTTCCTCCATCTCATCCTTCATTATTGCTACAAGCTTCTACCCTCAGGGTGTTAGACACGTGAATCTCTGGTCAGGATCATCACTGTGAAAAAAAAATCACTATAATACCACTTGGCTGTTGATTGTGCTGCTGATCTCATGCTGCTGATTTATTTCATGCTGCTGTCTTCACTAGTCCTCATCTGCTCACACAGACTCATGTTCGTGCTGCTGCTGTTTTGGCGCATTGTTTTGTACTAGTAGTGCTTAGTGTATTTTTAGTTTAGTGTATTTCTTAATTCATGTCTCGGATCTAACTACCGTTTTTCTTTGCAATTTATATTTTTGTTGGATGTAACTGGGACCCTGTGTACATAGTTTCGTTCCACCTCATGTACCACATGTGGTATGAATGACAGTAAAGACACCTTGACCTTGAGAACTGAAAGAACAAATTATCCTTCATAGCATCCTCAGTAAAATGCTTAGCCCCCCCTTAGCACCTGCAGAAAAATATATCTGGAGCCGCCACTGGAAAAAAGTACCCACCAATTTATTTTGCCCTCTTTATTGGCGGGCATTCTCGTTTCCCCGGAACGGACAATCTGCCAGATAGTGCGCAGACTTTCCACAGTAAATACATGAATTATTGTCCCTGCGTCTTTGTTTCTCCTCAGGTGACAGGTGAGCTCGACCTATTTGGGTTCAGGCTCTGGAAGTGTAAGCAAACGTTCTGTAGATACTGCAGGATGAGGAGGTGAACCGGAATATCTGCCTCCTTGGGACTTGTAGTTCACAAACGAGTTCTTGTAGGCGCGGGGCTCACCTGATGATGTAGCGAACCTGGAAGTGGAGCAGCAGTGGGTGTTGTAGTCCTTCTCTCTTCTGCGCTCCCGGAAACGCTCGTCAATAGCCACCGCTAGGTCGATTAACTCGTCAAAACTTTCAGGTTCGTCTCTAGCATCGATCTGATCTTTGATGGGATCAGATAGAGAATGTAAGAAGGTACCTTGAAGTGCGAGTTCATTCCATCCGGGCTGGGCCATGAGGATACGGAACTCCAGAGCATATTCGGCGACAGGACGACCTCCCTAACGATGTCCAAGGAGCCGCTTTATGGCGTTGGGTCGCTGCAGTGGCCGATCGAAGATTCTTCTAAACTCTTCTAACAACGTATCAAAAGAGACAAGATATACATCATGGAATTGTAACTAGGAATTTGCCCAACGAAGTGCTTCACCCTTCAACTGACTGGTGAAATATGTAATTTTAGCTGCATCAGACATGTAAAGTTAAGGAGCTCCTTTAAAGCTGTGCTGACATCATGTTTTAACTATGCATCATTTTGCATTACATATATATATTTTATCATTGAACTAAGTTCGTTTTTGCAAAATAAATTATAAATATATTTAAATTCCATGGTAATTTTGTCACTGGGACACGCCCACAGAAATCCGATAAGTCACGTGACGTAAGGAGATGAATTGCTGCTCGTTGCGCCTTGTAAACAACATGGCGGCCGATACAGAACCGGACGAATTTAGCAAACTTAGTGAAGAATAGAGCGATTTTTATTCAGTTTGGGAAGCCAAAGTTATTTCAGGGGGTTAAACAATAAACAGCAGGTTCTAATTTATGTCTGCAGCTGTATTTAATGAAGCCTACCAACGAGGAAGCAGGGGGGGAGCCGCGACTTGTGAGGACCGAGGAGACGTGATGGAACCAGTTCACGTCATCCACAGAGTTCTGATTGGTACTGCTTTAATTAATCTATCTATCTAAAAATTATTCAACATTACTTATAGTTTAAAAAAGATGAGTCCCTTTGAAGCATCTGTTTTATTTTTTATGTTTATTCTAACATATGTTATGTGCAAGTTTCACTGCACTGAATCTTTACATCAAAAACGAAATTTCACTCAAATTCTTTCTAAATAACATCACTACATTTTAATTTCTGGATCATCATGGTGTGCAGTGGTTTCAGCTGTAATAATCAAAATAAAACAATATTTGATATTCACCCTATTATAAGTGTAATCATAAATATTTGCTAATTTAAGCTTGTTCGACCTTTTCAGCCACAGTTTTTTTGTTGCATATTTAGATAATGTTATCAAGTTTTTTGTGAAACTTTCTGCTACTTTGAGCAACCACCCTGCTTGTGAGTGCTTGTTTTTGAAGTTGTCATCCTTCTTTGTGGTTCCTGCAGGGAACGGTGCTGAGCTATGATGACCCGTCTAAAGAGTGGACCGCTACGCTTGCAGCCAGCCAGAGCACGCTGGTGTAGAGATAGGAAAACGCTGCAGCTGAGCAGGTGACATTATGTCAGACAACATCCATCCATCCATCCATCATGCATCCATCCATCCACCCATGCATCCATCCATCCATCCATCCATCAATCCATGCATACATCCATGCATCCACACTCACCCATCCATCATCCATCCACCCATCCATCCACCCATGCATCCATCCATCCACCCATCCATGCATACATCCATGCATCCACACCCACCCATCCATCATCCATCCACCCATCCATGCATACATGTTTTTTCTATTTTAAATTTATTAATAAAAACATAAATTCAGAAATATATGACTCTGTCCAAAATCCACTAAAACATTTTTATTTTTCCAGGTGTATCTGTAGAAATTGCCAATGACCAGAGGTGATTGAAGGACTTCGCCAAAGGTGAAGATTTCAGATGCGTTACCCAGTGGTATACAGCTTTCAGACATGCTGTCTGGATGTTGTTCTAAGAATAGCAAACAACAATTAAAAAAACGTATGATTGTATTATGACGTCATGTTGACTGTATTAGTAAAAGTAGTTTGTGATAATAAATTTGCTAATACATTTGATTTTATTTCATTATTTAAACCAAAAAAAATTTAAGCAAAGAAAAAAAGTCCAAGTTCTGCCCTGCCCTTGCAGCTGGTTTATTTGGTTCAGGTTATTCCACCGCCGGAAGGAGCCATGATGAGTTCCCGGCGTCTATGCGACGGTAAGGATGAGAGACGAGATCTTAACGGTTCCGAACACCTCTGGGACCAGAATGGTTCTGTTCGGGACTAGAGGGTCCAGACAAAAAGATAAATCTAGGCCCCCAAAAAGCTGAAAAGTATCTGAAAAAGAAGAACCAAAAGTAAGTGATAGGAATTGAAATGAGCTTTATAAAAATTGGAATAGATGGTGAATAGATGGATGGATGGGTGGATGGATGATGGATGGATGCATGGATGTATGCATGGATGGGTGGATGATGGATGGGTGGGTGTGGATGCATGGATGTATGCATGGATGGGTGGATGGATGGATGGGTGGATGGATGCATGGGTGGGATGGATGTAACCATGATGGATGGATGGATGGATGTTGTCTGACATGATGTCACCTGCTCAGCTGCAGCGTTTTCCCATCTCTACACCAGCGTGCTCTGGCTGGCTGCAAGCGTCGCCGTCCACTCTTCAGACTGGTCATCATAGCTCAGCACCGTTCCCTGCAGGAACCACAAAGAAGGATGACAACTTCAAAGACAAGCACTCACAAGCAGGGTGGCTGCTCAAAGTAGCAGAAAGTTTCACAAAAAACTTGATAACATTATCTAAATATGCAACAAAAAAAAACTGTGGCTGAAAAGGTCTAACAAGCTTAAATTAGCAAATATTTATGATTACACTTATAATAGGGTGAATATCAAATATTGTTTTATTTTGATTATTACAGCTGAAACCACTGCACACCATGATGATCCAGAAATGAAAATGTAGTGATGTTATTTAGACAGAATTTGAGTGAAATTTCGTTTTTGATGTAAAGATTCAGTGCAGTGAAACTTGCACATAACGTTAGAATAAACATAAAAAATAAAACAGATGCTTCAAAGGGACTCATCTTTTTTAAACTATAAGTAATGTTGAATAATTATTAGATAGATAGATTAATTAAAGCAGTACCAATCAGTGCTCTGTGGACGACGTGAACTGGTTCCTTCACGTCTCCTTGGTACTCACAAGTTGCGGCTCCCCCCCTGCTTCCTCATTGGTAGGCTTCATTAAATACAGCTGCAGACATAAATTAGAACCTGCTGTTTATTGTTTAACACCCTGAAATAACTTTGGCTTCCCAAACTGAATAAAAATCGCTCAATTCTTCACTCAGTTTGCTAAATTCGTCCGGTTCTGTATCGGCCGCCATGATGTTTACAAGGTGCGCAACGAGCAGCAATTCATCTCCTTACGTCACGTGACTTATCGGATTTCTGTGGGCGTGTCCCAGCGACAAAATTACCATGGAATTTTAATATATTTATAATTTATTTTGCAAAAACGAACTTAGTTCAATGATAAAATATATATATATATATATATATATATA
>JBBPBX010044722.1:4087-27333 GCA_038048925.1 Garcialebias charrua
CCTTTTCTCTAAAAAATTAACATTTATCAAAATTTGTGTAGAACATTTAATTAAAATGTATTTTCTTTAAAGCCTCGACACTAGAATTCCTGCAGATTTGTTAAAAATGTCTCGTCATCGTTTTTCCGCTGCATCTTCACCCTCGATGACTCTGTTGCCATGACAACAGCTCCTCTGCTCCTGTCTTTCTCTCTCTCTCTCTGGAGCATCCCTCCATCTGCAGATCGCCATGGCAACGCCTGCTGGCTCACCATCAGTCCTGTCGGGGACCACCGGTCCTCTGTGTGGGTCTCCAGGACTCAATCGGTGGTTCTGAGGACGGCACGGAGAACAAACGGAGACCCGGCAGAACCGTCCAACAAGAACACGACTAGAGTTCATTGTTTATAACCAAACGAGTCCGGTCCGGATCAAAACATGAATTATTAAAATTCATCTTCCCTTTAACTTTCTTTGTTAATTTGTTTAGAGAAAAATGTAAAAATACAAAAAGAGTTTTAAAAACTGAAAAATCTTCAAAAGTTCAGTGATCTGCAGTCGTCACCCATATCCAGTGTCTGTTAGTAAAATATCTGCAGTCGTCACCCATATCCAGTGTCTGTTAGTAAAATATCTGCAGTCGTCACCCATATCCAGTGTCTGTTAGTAAAATATCAAGATCCATGGGTTTTAAATTAAAACGTCAATTAGATTCAAGATGGCCGCAGCAGCTACTCAGCTAATCTCTGCAGAATCATCAGCGAGTCAGAAGCTTCATCGCCTCCTGGTCCATCCACCATCTTCAGACAGGAACCATCTGACAGAACCAACAGCAGTTCTTCAGTGGACCTTCAACCTGAGCCCACACCTCAGAACCTTCAAAGAGTTCATCAGCAAAGAAACAAGTCCAGAAACATCTGGAGACAAAGTCTGACCTGAAGACGTCTGAGCCTTGAAGCTCATCGAGCCGACCGGGTTTGTACAAGCAGGTAGTCCTCGAGTTACGGTGATTCGGTGTTACGAACGCATCTTATTAATAAAAATATAAAATGAAAAAAATAAAAATTGTGTGTTTAAATGTTCTTGATTTCATGTGTACAGCACTTTGTTGCAGTTGTGGTTGTTTTAAAAGGCTTTATAAATAAAGTATTACAGGTGGTCCCCGACTTACGAGCGAGTTCCATTCCTCCGAGTAGCTCGTAAGGCGAAATCTCGTACGTCGGAACATGAAACACGTGTTCTCGTAAGTCCGGATTTTCGCTCGTAAGTTGGAACATTTATGCTAGCGCTACTACGAACACTCGTTTTTCATCAAAAACATTCATACTACTTCATAAACATGCTCAGAAACGTGTTTCCAAACGGTTAGCTAACACACTTTCATCTAAAAACACAAAAAAGTGCTGTATTTTTTACAAATTTACTGCTTGTTCGCCAGCTCGTAAGTCCGGGACCTCGTATGTAAGAGCGCTCGTAAGACGGGGAATACCTGTATTAGTATTATTATTTTTATTATTTTTAAGCCAATTTACACAGCTTCCGTCAGTTTTCGGCAGTCAGTTTTCGGCAGTGCCCGCCAGTTTAGCCAGTTAGCTTCGTCCTCGACAGCCGGCTTTGGACGGGCCGTGTCCGATCAGAGGTTGCTGCGCTCTGATACATGAGCTGGGAGCTGAACGGCGGTTTTGCGGAGGGACGGATGGACGAAGGAAAACGACGCTGTGGACCGCGTGAAGCAGCAGACAGCGAGCTGCACCGGAGGAGCAACGAGATAACATGCTAACAAGCCTAGCTGTAGGATGGACGGGTGGATGCTAACGCCCCACCGGGGACACAGAGCCGACGGGCGGCGGAGCTCGCCTCGATGTCCGCCTGGCAGCCTCAGATGTTGGATGGACACAGAGCTAACATGCTAAAACATGGAGAAACAGCTGCGGCAGCCTTTTGGAGGGGCTAACATGCTAACGCGTGCAGCTATTGGAGGGGCTAACATGCTAACGCGTGCAACTATTGGAGGGGCTAACGCGTGCAGCTATTGGAGGGGCTAACATGCTAACGCGTGCAGCTATTGGAGGGGCTAACATGCTAACGTGCGTAGTTATTGGAGGGGCTAAGATGCTAATGCGCGCAGCCTTTTGGACGGACACCGTGGAGAAACGGCTCCCAGTAAGTTATTCACTCTTTTTCCTTCATTATATATGGAGCTAACATGCTAACAGTCCTTCCTGTAAACAGTTTGGACCGTGTGGAGCAGCACAAAGCTGCGGAGCTCGGACGTGCAACGAGCTAACATGCAAAAAGACGGAGACAGGCTTGACCAGCTCAAAGTAAGAAATTAACTTTTTATTTTATATTTTTTCTCTAAATATACTGTATGTGTTTTTTGATAATTATGTAAGGCACTGTGTTAGGATAGCTTGGTAACTTGGTAACTGTACAGTACCGTACATGTACGTGTATAAGTGGCGGCTCGTGTGTTTTCCGACTTACGGCGATTTTCGACATGCTAACGGCCGTAGGAACGAAACTCATTCGTAAGTCGAGGACTACCTGTATTATTATTTTTTTAAAATATATCCTTAACTTGTGATTTTTGTCTTTCAGGTACATCTGGACCAACATCAGGACCAACATCTGGACCGACCATTCTGTGCTCGTTTGTCTCTCTGTCCTCTCAACCAGCCGGTCAAAGCAGACGGCTTCTTGTCCTGAGCCTGGTTCTGCTGGAGGTTTCTTCCTGTTAAAGGGAGTTTTTTCTCTCCACTGTCTCCACTGTGCTTGCTCAGGATGAGACTGTGATGAAGTGAAGGTTCAACTCGTCTGCTGCTTCCTCAGATCGAGAACTTTACTGTTTCTTCTGTGAATGTTCCTGTAAAGTGCCCGGAGACGACGTGGTTGTGATTTATAAATAAACTGAATTGAACTGAAGGTTCAAGTCCGGCGGCGCCTCGGCCTCGACTCGTTTTCTGAGGAACCTCGTGAGTTCTGGTTCTACGGCACCGGGCCGGTCGATTCTCATCTCGTGAAAACATCAATAACGCCCGAGCAGAACCGGAGCGTTAAAGGGTTCGGCTGCTCGTCCTGAGATCGATCAGGTCTTCGACCGACGCTCGTTCTTCATGAAGACACGTCAAAAGTTCAAAACGTTCACGGCTCTGAGCTCCAATCAGGACTGATCGACGCCTGGAGGATCAATCACGATGATTGATTATCTGCAGCAACAGACTCAACACAGAACCAAGGACGAGCCGTCACAGCCGAACCTTTCAGCCATCCATCAAAACAGCTCAGCCATTTGTTAGCAGCAAACTCAAAGTTCGGCTGTTTGTCAGCAGCAAACTCAAAGTTCGGCTGTTTGTTAACAGCAGACACAAAGTTTGGCTGTTTGTTAGCAGCAAACTCAAAGTTTGGCTGTTTGTTAACAGCAGACACAAAGTTCGGCTGTTTGTCAGCAGCAAACACAAAGTTTGGCTGTTTGTTAGCAGCAAACTCAAAGTTCGGCTGTTTGTTAGCAGCAAACTCAAAGTTTGGCTGTTTGTTAACAGCAAACACAAAGTTTGGCTGTTTGTTGGCAGTGTAAAGGATTTTAGGGGGGGGGGGGGTCAGTATTAAGCTGACCTCTTTATCCTTAATTATTTACTTATTCAGATTGAATAGTAATTTCACGGATTCTTTTCTTTTTCAGTTTACCCAATATTTCTGTGATCTTTATGATGGGTAAATAAATAAAGCCATTAAGTGACAGAGACGTTGATTTTAGTTGGTATGCCAGGAGACACTACATTTATTTAAAATAAATCAACTAAAATTAACACCATTACACTTCATTGACTGATTTTCACTTTCTTGCAATTTAACACGTCAGCACATTTAAATTGCAACACAACAGACATAAATGTTGTCAATATACTTAGTCTGTGGCTCTTTAGCTTAAAATGTAGTTACCAGCTTAGAATGGATAGGGAGAGATTTAAGAGGAATAGGGAGAGGTTAAGAGAGGAAGTTATTTATCTTGAGTTTAACCAGATGACACTTTCCATCCGACTTCTGCTAAATCCAGGTATGTTTGTAAACGCTGACTCATTACCTTGAAGACGATTAGTCTTGTAAAGAGATGGCACCAGCCTTTCAGGCGTACAGAATCGTTGCAGGTCCAGCACGTCCGAACCGGTTCTCGTTTACGTTTCAACGTCTCCTGGGATCCGCGTCGATCATCAGAAAATGGTGTCAGCAGCTCCTGGTTGACTTCAAGATAACTTATTCCAGAAAGGAATAATCAAATTTCTGAGCTTACGCTCAGTTTGAAGTGGACTGATAACGAGCATGTTATTAGTCTGTAACTGAATGACGTGTCCTTAGCGTGTGACTGACGTTTATTCAGCTCTTTGGGAAGACCTCATGTCTTAAAGTCCCAGCAAAAACTGCTCGTTCCAGCAAAGCTTAGAACCTTAGTAGAAGATCTGAGATGAGAGGACTTGTCCCTCCCCGATTGGTCCAAAAGAACCAGTCGAGGAGTTCACTTGTTGTTATCATGGTACAAGGTTACAGCCAGAAGCAGAGTGAAAATGTTTAGGAAAAGACAGAGAGTGCTGGAGTCATTCTCATGAAAACAACGGATTAACTGTCTTCTTCATTTCTAAACAAAACGGCCGGGCCTCTCTGACCCGAGCCTTCAACTTTCACACAGCAGGAGTGACACAGTAATGTTTCACATTACAGAATAACACAGCATAATAGCATATGTGGGCAGCACGGTGGCGCAACTGGTAGAGCTGCTGCCTCTCAGCTAGCAGGTCCAAGGTTCACATCCCGGACGGTCCGGGGGCCTTTCTGGGTGGAGTTTGCATGTTCTCTCCGTGCATGTGTGGGTTTTCTCCGGGTGCTCCGGTTTCCTCCCACAGTCCAAAAACATGCATGTTAGGCTGATTGGTAACTCTAAAATTGACCCTAGGTGTGAGTGAGACAGGTCCCTCTTGTAAATGAGTCCCCGTGGCTCAACGAGGCTAGCCTGTATAAATAAAGGTTGAATGAATGATCATAAGACATATTGTGAATTACAACACTGCTCATGAATAAACACAGGTGATGCTCTGATTATACAGTATTTGTATTAGAACAAAATCAAAGATAGAAATAGTCTCTTTTGAGTGAATCTGTCCTTTGATTCAAACTAATAAAATAAAATTGTGTTAAATGTCAGGTTACTGAAAGGGTCAGTGAAAAGCAGAGTTCAAAACACTTCAGTTTGACCCTGGGTAGGTCCACTACAGCAGCAAACTCAAAGTTCGGCTGTTTGTTAGCAGCAGACACAAAGTTTGGCTGTTTGTTAACAGCAGACACAAATTTTGGCTGTTTGTTAACAGCAGACACAAAGTTCGGCTGTTTGTTGGCAGCAGACATATAGTTCGGCTGTTTGTTAACAGCAGACACAAAGTTTGGCTGTTTTTTAACAGAAGACACAAAGTTTGGCTGTTTGTTAACAGCAGACATAAAGTTCGGCTGTTTGTTAACAGCAGACACAAAGTTCGGCTGTTTGTCGGCAGCAAACTCAAAGTTCGGCTGTTTGTCAGCAGCATACTCAAAGTTTGGCTGTTTGTTAACAGCAGACACAAAGTTTGGCTGTTTGTTAACAGCAGACATAAAGTTTGGCTGTTTCTCAGCAGCAAACTCAAAGTTTGGCTGTTTGTTAGCAGCAGACACAAAGTTTGGCTGTTTGTTGGCAGCAAACTCAAAGTTCGGCTGTTTGTCAGCAGCAAACTCAAAGTTCGGCTGTTTGTCAGCAGCAAACTCAAAGTTTGGCTGTTTGTTAGCAGCAGACACAAAGTTTGGCTGGTTGTTAGCAGCAGACACAAAGTTTGGCTGTTTGTTAGCAGCAGACACAAAGTTTGGCTGTTTGTTAGCAGCAAACTCAAAGTTTGGCTGTCTGTTAGCAGCAGACAAAGTTTGGCTGTTTGTTAGCTGTTTGTTGGCAGCAGACACAAAGTTTGGCTGTTTTTTAGCAGCAGACACAAAGTTTGGCTGTTTGTTAGCAGCAAACTCAAACTTTGGCTGTTTGTTAGCAGCAAACTCTAAGTTCGGCTGTTTGTTTGCAGCAGACAAAGTTCGTTTTTTTGTTAGCTGTTTGTTGGCAGCAAACACAAAGTTCGGCTTTTTGTTGGTAGCAAACACAAAGTTCGGCTGTTTGTTAGCAGCAGACCCAAAGTTCGGCTGTTTGTTGGCAGCAAACACAAAGTTCGGCTGTTTGTTGGCAGCAAACACAAAGTTCGGCTGTTTGTTAGCAGCAAACACAAAGTTTTGCTGTTTGTTGGCAGCAAACACAAAGTTTGGCTGTTTGTTAGCAGCAGACACAAAGTTTGGCTGTTTGTTAGCAGCAGACACAAAGTTCGGCTGTTTGTTGGCAGCAAACACAAAGTTCGGCTGTTTGTTAGCAGCAGACACAAAGTTCGGTTGTTTGTTGGTAGCAAACACAAAGTTCGGCTGTTTGTTGGCAGCAAACACAAAGTTCGGCTGTTTGTTAGCAGCAAACTCAAAGTCTGGCTGTTTGTTAGCAGCAAACACAAAGTTCGGCTGTTTGTTAGCAGCAAACTCAAAGTCTGGCTGTTTGTTAGCAGCAAACTCAAAGTTCGGCTGTTTGTTAGCAGCAAACTCAAAGTTTGGCTGTTTGTTAGCAGCAAACACAAAGTTCGGCTGTTTGTTAACAGCAAACTCAAAGTTTGGCTTTTTGTTAGCAGCAGACACAAAGTTTGGTTGTTTGTTGGCAACAAACTCAAAGTTCGGCTGTTTGTTAGCATCAAACTCAAAGTTCGGCTGTTTGTTGGCAGCAAACTCAAAGTTTGGCTGTTTGTTAGCAGCAAACTCAAAGTTTGGCTGTTTGTTAGCAGCAAACTCAAAGTTCGGCTGTTTGTTGGCAGCAAACTCAAAGTTTGGCTGTTTGTTAGCAGCAAACTCAAAGTTCGGCTGTTTGTTAGCAGCAAACACAAAGTTCGGCTGTTTGTTAACAGCAAACTCAAAGTTTGGCTTTTTGTTAGCAGCAGACACAAAGTTTGGCTGTTTGTTAGCAGCAAACTCAAAGTTCGGCTGTTTGTTAGCAGCAAACTCAAAGTGCGGCTGTTTGTTAGCAGCAAACTCAAAGTTCGGCTGTTTGTTAGCAGCAAACTCAAAGTTCGGCTGTTTGTTAGCAGCAAACTCAAAGTTTGGCTGTTTGTTAGCAGCAGACACAAAGTTTGGCTGTTTGTTGAAGCAAACACAAAGTTCGGCTGTTTGATTTTTACGTTTGAGCAGAGGTTCCTGAACGGACGGACAAACTGATTTAAAGTTTTCTGAGACTCGTCCTGATTCGAGTCAACGTCAACCGGATCGGCGAAACGATGCCAGGCTGGAAAGACATCATCAATGAGCTCAGAGCTCACAGGTCTGTGAGGGGTCAAAGGTCATTTTAAACTCTCTGGAGTCCATTGTTCTACTGAAAGAAGTTCAGTCACAGGAGAAACACATTTCAGTACAGCTGCCGGTTCACCCTGAAGGTCAGACCGTGCAGTGACTCTACAGGCCTCAATCAGCAGGTCAAAGGTCAAAGGTCATGGCCTCTTCTCTCTAAAAACAACATGGCAGCTCGACTTGGGCTTGGAAAGTTTCATTGGAAGGAACCACAAGACTTCTGGACCAGAACCAGACCAGAGGTCAGATGTTTACCCAGAATGCACTGCAGCAAACAGCTCCTCCCAGCTGTCAGCACGGTGGCGGAGGCAGATGGTTCGGGCTCCTGTCAGTCCCTGAGTGGACCAGAAACTCCTCTGGAGTCCAACAGCTGAAGCTTGGACCAAACTGGGTCCAGCAGAACCGTGATCCAGAACACAGCAGCTGATCCACAACAGAACGGGTCAGAAAGAACAGAACCGAGGTCCAGATCCTGAACCTGACTAAACATCTGGAGCGGACCTTCAGAGAGCTGAGCAGAACCACAAGGACTGATGAAGTTCTAGGATCAGGAGGATCCAGCAGATCCATCTGAAGAAGGTGATCTGTTCGGCTGTAACCGTAAAGAGCTGAGATGGTTTAGCTGCTGTGATGTTTTAGCTGCTGTGATGTTTTAGCTGCTGTGATGTTTTAGCTGCTGTGATGTTGTAGATGCTGAGATGTTTTAGCTGCTGTGATGTTTTAGCTGCTGTGATGTTTTAGCTGCTGTGATGTTGTAGCTGCTGAGATGTTGTAGCTGCTGAGATGTTTTAGCTGCTGTGATGTTTTAGCTGCTGTGATGTTTTAGCTGCTGTGATGTTGTAGCTGCTGAGATGTTTTAGCTGCTGTGATGTTTTAGCTGCTGTGATGTTTTAGCTGCTGTGATGTTGTAGCTGCTGAGATGTTTTAGCTGCTGTGATGTTTTAGCTGCTGTGATGTTGTAGATGCTGAGATGTTTTAGCTGCTGTGATGTTGTAGCTGCTGCGATGTAGCTGCAGATGGAGTGGAGAAACTCATGAAGATGAATTGCAGCTGAAACGGCCGCTGAAGATTCCTCCAGATGTTTCAGCCTCTCCTCCTCCTCCTCGTTCGGACTCGAGTCAAACAAAAACTCTTGGAGACCGGAGGAGAGGATCGTTGGAGCTGTAGCTGAAGAAGCACAAGACTCAAATTTACAGAAGCTAAACTTCTGCTCACAGCAGCAACACACTTCAGAAACGCATAACAAGCCAATGGTTCAACATCTCAAAAGTCCCGCTAAACCTAAATGTAGCTGAACGGCAGCTAAAAGCTAAAAAAAGCACAAGTTTAGCTAAACTGGGAAATGTGTGGGAGGCTAGTTTAAAAGCAGCAAACAGCTAACTAGAAGCTAAATGAATCAAAGAGTTGAAAATAAGGAAAGGCCAGCTGAAAACAAAGAGCAGCAGAATGGCAGAAAACCAGCCGAATGGAAGCTAAAAGATCAATTTAGCGAAAGGTTACCTGACAGACATAGTACTCTGTTCAGAGAGCAGACGCACCCTGGGGGATACGTCATGGATTCCTGGGGAGAGTGGAAGGTGATGTGTCTGTCAGTACTATCTATGTACTATCTACCTTACCTAAAACCCTTAAAGTAGCCGAAGACAAACATGAACTCGAGGCTGAAGAAGAGTTCAGCAGGAAGTGAACAGACCTCGATGAGGTGAAGTTCTCAGCAGAGAACAGGTCAACGGTGAATGCTGACTCAGCGTTTGACCAAAGCTTCGCCTCATCGTTTTAGTTTTCTGGAAGTTTTAAAAGTTGATTTTCAGAAAAGTTTTAATTTTTCACCGTTTGAACAAACTGAACCTTTAACAGAACGTCGAGCCTCAGACTCAGTCAAAACTCAGAAGATGCTTTCATTTACTACTACTTCCGGCTCTGGACGAGGCAGCAGCTTCTCTCCTCCGCTCCTTCCCTCCCCCGACTTTTCCTCACCCTGCGTGGCTTCTTGTCTTGTCTGCAGCTCCTCAGTACTCATATCTTGAACGCAAATTGACGATGGATTTAGTTTCGTGGGCGATCAACTCTATTGACAAGATTTTTTCTACAAAACGGAGAACCAGCCTGCCCTTCGCAGACGCACCCTGGGGGATACATCATGGATTCCTGGAGAGAGTGGAAGGTGATGTGTCTGTCAGTACTATCTGTGGAGGACGTGGAAGATTTGTACATAATTGGATTTACGATAGCAGGCGCTTTGCTCTTTGGCATTTGTGGAGCACTGGCCTATCGGAAAATGAGGAAGGACTTCAGCGGTGATTAATGCCATGTCGAAGCTCCAGAGTCAAAGTGAGAGTGTGTCTGCGCCGTGACCTCCATAAATCAGCTGCTTTATGAGCTAAACCGGACGGTGGATGCGATCTCTGAGAATCGCAGACCACCCGCAGGGTTTGGGACTCGTGGACGCTGCAGTGGTCAACATCTGGAGGATGAGTCATAGCTTGGATCAGTGAAAAGTTCCCACAATTGGATCATATAATTAAGCCACGCCCCCTCACAGCAGGAAGTGTACAGTTATACATTGAACGTCCCGATCGGACACCTGTTACCTAATCAGCGGGACGGTCTGTCCAGTGACCGAAGACATGTTGCTGTAACAAGCTTTCCAGGATCATATTGGATCAGATCGTCCAGCAGGACTCAAGGCTACAGAAATTACACTGTCTACCTGAAGTGAAAAATATTTATGTTATCTCTATCTGACTCCCCAAACAGCCTTGGAAAGGCTGGATATCAAATTTCTCCTGAGACGCGTTACTGAGGACACCAGCTGCGTCCACCTATCGCTACCCACTCCCTCCCTGGAGAACTTTCTGTGAGCGCTATCGGAGATGCCGGCTGGTAACATCAACAGAACTGTTGTTATCTGAAAAATGGCTCATGGACAGAATCTCACTGCCTCGACCTCAAAATGCATGTGACTTGTCTTAAATATGCTTTCTGGTAGAGTTTTTTGATTTCTCATATAGTGTCTAAACAGACAAGATGTGAAAGATCTTTTTTGTAATCCCACAACTTATCCTCATGGTATCTACCCCTTTTTTCATATCTAAGATTGTGGCGGCGCCGTATGGTTGCGGCTTCATGCACTCGGCCCATCTTGAGACGAATGTGCGTCATTCCATCATGTTGTATTGGCCCTGGTGCAATGGCAATGTCAATAAAGATATTCTGATTCTGATCTTTTTCAATAACTTCTTTTAAACTATCCTGTGAGTCTGTTGTCTCACATGTGATGAGCAGATTCTCGGAGAACGCTGGCGTCACGCAGACCCCGACACGGCACCGCTGCCCGACAAATCTACGTTCCAGGTGTTACCGTTGGTACACGGTAAATAGACTGTACAACAATGTGTGCCTCATTCACCCATTCATACAGCATCTACTAGATCTTAGATCTGTACAGAGACGTGATTTATCACTGATGGGACACATGAGAGGCAGTGAGGGGTTCAGTGTCTTGCCCAGGGACACTTCAACATGGGACTGCTGGTGGAATCGAACCCACAACTCTCCCATTGAAGGTCGACTGCTCTAACCACTCAGCCAGAGCCACCCAAAAAAGTAAATATTTAACCAAGATGAACAATTAAATATTTGTAAAAAAACGATAATAATTTTGAAATCAGCAAAGTTTCCGTGACTTCTGGACGTCGGATTATTCCAAGTGGACGTTTCACAGCAGCTCAGTGATTCTGCATAAAACACACGATTTATTCTACATTAATTTCAGCACGCAGAGCCACCGGTGACCTTGAGGATAAATGTAAAATATCTGCAGGTAATTCAGTCTTAAAGGATGACCTTCACGTGACAGAGGGTCGTTTATCCACCAAAAACACGCTGATGACTTTAAGAAGATACGGTCGTCTCAGCTTCTTCTGTTGAGCCTCATGTTTTAATTATGTTTAATTTTAATAACTGAAGAACAGCTGAAGAAGCAGAAACAACAACAACGTTCAACAACGTTCAACAACAACGTTCAATAACAACAACGTTCAATAACAACGGTGTACAACAACAACAACGTTCAACAACCACAATGTTCAACAACAACAACGCTCAACAATGTTCAACAAAAACAACGTTCAACAACAATGTACAACAACAACAATGTTCCACAACAACAATGTTCAACAACAACAATGTTCAACAACAACAATGTTCAACAACAACAATGTTCAACATCAACATTAAACAACAACAATGTTCAACAACAACAATGTTCAACTACAACGTTCAACAACAACAATGTTCAACAACAACGTTCAATAACAACAACGTTCAATAACAACAACGTTCAATAACAACAACGTTCAATAACAACGGTGTACAACAACAACAACAACATTCAACAACCACAATGTTCAACAACAACAACGCTCAACAATGTTCAACAAAAACAACGTTCAACAACAACAATGTACAACAACAACAATGTTCCACAACAACAATGTTCAACAACAACAACGTTCAACAACAACAACGTTCAACAACAACAATGTTCAACATCAACAATGTTCAACTACAATGTTCAACAACAACAATGTTCAACAACAACGTTCAACAACAACAACGTTCAACAACAACAATGTTCAACATCAACATTAAACAACAACAACAACAATGTTCAACAACAACAATGTTCAACTACAACGTTCAACAACAACAATGTTCAACAACAACGTTCAACAACAACAACGTTCAACAACAACAACGTTCAACAACAACAACGTTCAACAACAACAACGTTCAACAACAACAATGTTCAAAAACAATAATGTTCAACAACAACGTTCAACAACAACAATGTTCAACAACAACAATAACAACATGAGACTGTGACATCAAACGTCAACGTGCAGTTTGTTGCACAGAAACAAGTTTTCATTCAGATTAAACTTCAAGGTAAGATGAAGTTTGGTGTTTCCAGGAATTCGACGCTCGCTGCAGGTGTGGGGTCCAGACAACATGGCCGCCTCTGGAGGACTGTCCAGCTTCACTTGTGACAGAAGTTCATCTGTTCTTCTGTTTTTGACTTCAGCTTCTCGTTTAGGACGTTTGTTTTGAACCTTCGCAGAACTTCTGGTGGATATCAGTGGTTTGATGGTTTATTTAATAATTTACCAGTTAAACACAGTTTTAGACCAAGATCACATTTTGATGAGAAATTACGGATAAAATCATATTAATTTAGCTGATCAGCCTGAATCAGCTTCACTTATAGTTGTATAATGAATATTTGTTTGAGTTTTAATAAAATCTGTCCAGTGGTTCATGAGATATTTTGCTAACGGACAACATGCACAGATTATTGCCCACCTTTTGATCTTTTTAACTGTTTGGACACGGGTTAGTTACCTACAAGCTGAACTGACAACAGAACCGTTGCAGCTGGATTAGCTGTTAAATAAAAAGCTGAGTCATGTCTAATCCTGATGAGGACATTGTTTTCATTCTGCTGACTCATGCCTCAGAGGCTGCACCGTTATAAAAACATCAGAAGACTCGGCTGGATTCTCTCGTCATGTGAACTTTTCCCTCAGAGTGATTTACAGCTGTGCTTCGTGTTTTAGTTTCCATGACGACAGGAAAACCTTCAGCTCATCACCCTCCTCCTCCTCTTCCTCCTCCTCTTCCTCCTCCTCCTCCTCCTCCTCCTCGTCTTTGGACCTGTCGACTCTGCAGGGAGTAAACCCGGTCAGCAGTGGACTGAAACAGAACTTCACATCAGTCTGTTCTGTCAGTTTGTTGTGATAAATCCAGATGTTTTGTTTGTGTTTATTGTGATAAATGCAGATGTTTTGTGTTTATTGGGATAAATGCAGATGTTTATGTTTATTGTGATAATGCAGATGTTTGTGTTTACTGTGATACATGCAGATGTTTGTGTTTATTGTGATAAATGCAGATGTTTGGTTTGTGTTTATTGTGATAAATCGATGGTTACGTATTGTAACCCCAGACTCTATGAGTGTAAGCGTAGCCCTTTAAAGCTACACCTATTGGGTTAATCCCACGCACCTCGCACCAACATTAAAGACTTTTGGTCTACGCCCACCTGCTGTGGGCCCCACCCTCGGCCCACTATAAAACCACGGTGGACCATAGTTCTGCTCCCAAAAAGTTAATATTTTTCTTCTGCCATTTGAGAGCCAGTGAGGCCCAGGTTTAAAGGGCTACGCTCACACTCATAGAATCTGGGGTTACAATACATAACCATTGTTCTATTTCGTGTAACCTCCGCCCTTTAAAGCTATACCTATTGTGTTTAAAGGCGGAGCAGGATATGGTCCATGCCTCACTGGGTCTGATTGGAGCCTTAACACACTCTGTCAACTGCCAACACCACAATAAGTACAAAAAATGCACTACCAATTGAAACACAAGGTGCATAATAGCAGGTGAACAACCCTCATTATCTGATGGCAGGTGAATGAATGCTTATTCATAGTCTGGATCAAACAACTCCAAAATAATTACTTCTAACTGAAGGAATATTTGAACCATAATAACCCATCAAATAAAGAAAGTGACAACTGTGTCATCTTAATAATTTTTATTGAAGATGAAAAACGATCACTCTGCTGCAACCCTGAGAACAGAATGAGTCAGAGAAGAGCTGGAAACATCTCGTAAGTAAAAATGGATGAAAGGAGAGGCTGACGACCAAGAGGCCACCGAGCAGATGTCCTTCACAGAAACTCCTCTGTACAGGGCCGCGGAAGCTGCGATTCCTCTCGTAGAGTGAGCTTTTATTCCCTCAGGGGGCTCAAGACCAGCAGAGCTGTAGGCCTGAGCAATGGTTTCACATAACCAGTGTGACAGCCGCTGAGAGGTCAGAGGTTGACCTTGAGATTGACCTCTGAAATGAACAAAAAGCTTATCAGACTTACGCATTACAGCAGTGCGAGCCACATAACACCTTAGTGCTCGTACTGGACAAAGTAAATGAAGACGTTCATCCTCTGCACAGCTGTGAGGGGGGAGACAAAAGCCGTCCAGTGTAATGATTCTGGACCTAAATGAACTCGTAATGCTTTTAGGGATAAAAGCAGAGTTCGGCCTAAGTTCAGCTGAACTCCCATCTCCTTGAATTTTAAAAAAGGAAGGAGAAACAGACAGGCCTGTCAAGTCACTTACCCTCTTAGCTGATGTTAAAGCTAACAACAGAGCTCTTTTAAAGGATAAAAACTTGAACGGTATCTGATCTAACGGCTTGAATGGATCTTTAGTTAATCAAAACAGTAACCAGATCCCATTGTGGAGCCAAGGTGTGTGAAACTGGTCTCAGCCGTCGGGCTCCTTTCAGGAAACGCTTCATTAGGGGATGAATAAACACAGTTCTATCATTGAACCCCTCGTGACAGGAAGAAATTGCTGCAGCATAAAGTTTAATTGTGCTGAAGGCCAGATTCCTGTCCAGCAGTACAGTAACTGTAAATATGACAGAATGGAGCCCAGAGGACATGAAGATGGATCCAACTGTTTTTTAAAAAGCAACGTTATCACTTCTACAACCACAAAATGTTTTACTGATTTAGAAAAAAAAAACAGTTGTATTTATCGGGTAATTTTATCTTCACAGCTGAACCTCCAGTTTAAAGGAATATTCTGCTGATTCTTTCCACCGGTGCAGTTTGTGTCCTGATGTTTGGACCTGTAACACCTCAGTCAGATAAAACATGGAGCTGCTCAGGTCCAAACAGACCCGGAGGGGCAGAACCGAGGTTCTGGTCCGGGTCAGACTGAGCGCCGACTGCAGGGGGAGTCTGGGACTCGTCGTGACTCCACGAGGCATTTGAAGCAGCCAGAAGATGAATCATTCGCCTGTTCAGGCAGCCGTTGTTCTGCTGGAAGTGACTTCACCGACTCACCGAAGCAGAGACAAACATTTCTGTTCAGAAACAAAATCGTTTGATTTGAGCCACAAATAACTGGCATTTGCAATCTTCGCCTGTTTTGCTCTTAGCTATTTAGCTCATTTTAGCTCCTGACAGTCTTGTTTTACTTTTTTATTTTTATTTATTTATTCATTTCGAATTTAAAAGAACACAAAAAAAACTATCTACACTTCCACGTAAATAAAAATAAAAAAACAATACTTGAAATGAAAGGAAGCAGAAATAGATAAAATCTTATTATGTCTGCCCCTTTTTAACAAAATTAATTCAAACAATCAATTCAAACAACAGTAATCCACAAAAAAATTACACAATAAATAACATATCATACTTTACTATACATAAATTTTGATACAAACCAATTTATATATATTTTTCCAGAAACCTAATTTTATTCATTTTCTTGAACAAAGTCGTTGTTTTTGCAACTTTGACATTGTTTTTAAACCATTCCATAAACCTATTCCATAAATTATAGTAGACCTATGTTGTGGCATAACAAAAACATCTGTACCCTTAAGATTGTAAGTACTCTGTCTTTTTACAAAAAACTTTTGGATATTTGAGGGTAATGTGAAGTTCTGAGCCTTGTGCAGTATTAAAAGAATATTATAGTCAACCAGATCATAAAATTTCAGTAATTTCAATTTGCACAACAAAACATTTGCTGGATCTTTTTAAGGTTCCTTAGTTAATATCTTCACCTAGTTGTTGACCTTGTGTTGATTTTGCATATGACAAATAAACATAACCTGAACCTACTTTCAAAATTAAGACTTTTTTGGGGGTAAAACTACAATTTTAGCTGTTCCATCAAAATCTTCAGCTCGTTCAGGAGATGGACGCTACACTTTAAAAAAAAATAACTTTATTGATAAATATGTGTAGAAACATGCCACCATTACTCCTAAATGTTCCCTTAAATCTAATTTTAGCTCCTAGCCGGCCTTCAGCTCTTCCTAGCTAGTATTCAGCTAATTTGGGTTTTTACTGGCGTTTTGCTACCTTTTAACATTTTGTTCCTTTCAGCTGATGTTGTGCAACTTTTAGCTTCAGAGGTTTCAGCTTCAGTAAACTTCAGCGGTCAGGCTGAACTTTGTACAGGATTCCTTCAGCTTCTGTTTTAAGGAGCAGCAGGAAAGAGACTTTGAGCTTTTAGCAGCCGAGACGCCGCAGAGCTCGTTAAATCGACTTCCTGTCACCTGAATTGATCCGCTCCAGGCGGGTCCGTCTGGAGGAACTTCAGCACGAGTGACTCGGGTCAGAGGTCGGCTGTGGTTCTGGTCCTGATGGGACAGAACCTGGATGCGCCGGCCGGGGAGACGCAGGTGAAAGATGCGCCGCTGCTCCGACAAACAGGAAGTCGATCCATGCGAAGCGGCTGCTGCCTCGGCTGCTTAGCAACAGCCAGATGTTTGAGCCGCGTCTCGTCCGTTTTAATTAAACCTCCTGGTCTGAGCGAACAGTCGGGCCACGGAGAAGGAATCCTCCTTTTAGATCCAGAGTGACGCAGGCGTTCAGGATCTTCGGCTGCGAAATGTGAAACATCTCAGCCGAAGCCGAACCAGTAGTCCCACTTTGACCCAGTTTCTTCATGAATGTGGGACACTTTGCAGGAAGGCCTGAAACCGGCGTCTTCAACCACAACCTGTACGGTTTCCCAGAACGCACTGCGGCTCCACACCTGACAGAGCCTGCAGGTAAACAGCTGCAGCTGCTCCAGCAGCTCCGACATCTGGAAACATTTTTACTGATGAAACAAAAAAAATCTCAACACCCGTTTGGTTTCCACCTAAAAACCTGAGGTCAGTTTAAAATAAAAACTTCAACTCGAGACGTTTTGGCAGCTGGACGTCTCCGGGACAGGAAGTGGGACGCAGCAGCAAGCAAAAAAGCGACAGCCGAGGAGGGTTCATGCTGATCCGGTCCAGGGTCTTGGTGCAGAAAGACCAGACTGCAGGCGGCCCGGAGACACAGAGCACCGGGGCAGGAACCAGCTAGGAGACAGTTTTTTTAAAGCTTTCTTGGCCTAAAATAACTAAATTACATTTATATGGCTTTTTTCTTTATAAGTTTTATTTTCTTGAGGGTAGTTTAAACACTACTATATATATATCTAAAAAAGCTAAGTCTGGTCCTCTGGACATTCAAAAAACAAAACTAAACAAAGCAAAAAAATTGTAGAAACGTTTCGTCTTTCGTCCGAAAGACTTCCTCAGTCTGAGCTGCTGTATTCTGCTCAGTCTTATAAAAAGTTGACTCTGAGTTCACAACTCAGTCAAAGTTTCAGCCTGTCTCAGTAATGCCAAACCACCACCTTCCAACATCAGTAGAGAAGAGAGGGATGCACTCACCACTCTTAGCAAGGACAAAAACATCATCATTCTCCCAGCAGACAAAGGAAGGTGCACAGTGATTTTGAACCAGAAAGACTATCATGAGAAAGTTATGTCACTCCTTAGTGACTTAACCACCGTAAATTACAACTGGTCCAAAATTCAGCTGCCCGTATCATTACACGGACCCCCTCAATCCATCACATCACACCTGTTTTACAACAGCTTCATTGGCTTCCCATCCCATATCGCATCAATTATAAAATACTCCTCCTTACATTCAAAGCTGTCCACAACCTCGCTCCTCCATACCTTTCAGACATTGTTCACATTGCTACACCTGCTCGTACCCTCAGATCCTCTTCTTCTATTCAGCTCATTGTTCCCATTGCCCGTCTTGTTACTATGGGGAGCAGAGCATTCAGCTGCTCTGCTCCCCAGCTCTGGAACTCACTCCCACCTGATATTCGCGACACAAACTCTTTGCCACATTTCAAAATCAAGCTCAAAACTCACCTGTTTAAAGTAGCCTATGCACTATGATAGCAACTGCATTGTCTTATTTTTATTTTTTATTTTATTTTTATTTTACTTGTTTTTACTGTGTATATAATATTGTGTCTGTTTTTATGATTGTTGATGTAAGGTGACCTTGAGTGCCAAGAAAGGCGCCTACAAATAAAATGTATCATTATTATTATTATTATTATTATGAACCACTGAAAAGAGATCCAGGAAGTGGTTACAAGAAGAAGTTGATAGATTGCCTGAAGATTTTGAAGCAGGACAAGGCTATTGACAGTATTCTGTACCACAGACTGTACCCAGGGGAGGCCACGCCAAGTCTGTATGGTTTACCCAAAATCCACAAACAAGGTGTACCTTTAAGACCAATTGTTAGCATGATTAACTCGGTCACTTACAATGTTTCCAAATATCTGGCATCTGTACTCATCCCTTTAGTTGGCAGCTCAGAACACCACATACAGAACACCATGGACTTTGTGGATAAGGTGAGGGATGTCATCATGGAGACTGATGAAACAATGGTCTCTTTTGATGTCACATCACTCTTTACGTGCATTCCTGTTGATGAAGCAGTAGAGGTGGTCTGTTTAAGGTTAAAATCAGACACCACTCTGAACAGCAGGACCACGCTTTCCACAGAACAACTGTGTCAACTCTTGAAACTGTGCCTGCAGTCAACCTACTTCACATATGGGGAGCAATATTATAGGCAGAAACATGGGTGTGCTATGGGGTCTCCAGTTTCTCCTATTGTTGCCAACCTGTACATGGAGGAGGTAGAAAAGAGAGCTTTGACATCCTTTTCAGGGAGACCACCAAGTCATTGGTTCAGGTATGTTGACGACACCTGGGTTAAAATTAAATCTCAGGAAGTCCAACATTTCACTGATCACATCAACTCTGTGGATAAATATATCAAGTTCACACGAGAAGATGTAAAAAATGGCAGGTTGGCTTTCTTGGACTGTGAGGTCTCAGTTTCTGATAGAGGAAATTTGCAAACTGAGGTGTACCGCAAACCCACACACACAGACCAGTATTTACAGTTTGACTCCCATCACCCTCTGGAGCACAAGTTAGGAGTCATCAGGACTCTGTACCACAGAGCAGACAGCGTCCCCACTAACGCAGGAGCCAGACAGAAGAGAAATCACACACAAGACAGGCTCTAGAGAAATGTGGATATCAGTGACGTGCGGTGAGGTTCATGGCTGGTGAGGCATTGCACAGTTTTTTTTCATATGTACAATAAAAAACAGACAGAAAATGTTCTCCACGTTTTGGCTTCTGTCTGTCATAGCTTCTTCAGCGCTTTGGATACTTTGGATAGCATTCTTTTCTTCTTTAATGATACATGAACCCTACAGAGTAGTTTATTCGCCATTTGATGGCAGCAGTTAACGGGTTGTGTTTAAAATCTCACATCAGCAATCTTTACACATACTATTATTATTATTTCAATACAGGTAGTTGAATTGTGAAATGGTTTGGGAAATGATGTTAAAGATGTAAACTCCGTGCTTATGTTAAAAAAAATTAGCAAAACTAAATTGTTAACAAAATACTAAAACTTTCAGTTAAGTGTTTAATGTTCTAGATATTTGTAGATTGTGAAAAGTTACTCTTTTTGCTCTGTTACTTATAGATAACTATTGTTTGAATTGATTGTTTGAACTTGTTTTGTGTTTGAAAAAAGGGGCAGATAAAATAAGATTTCTTCCTTCTTTCTGCCACCTTTCATTTTATGTATTCTTTCATATACAATGTGATATGTTTTGTTTCTCTTTTTCTTCTGGTTTTTAATGTAAAATGAATAAATAAAAATATAAAATAAACAAATAAATGAAGTCCATGCGCCACTCCTTCTGAACAAAGACGTCAATGACTTTTTTGTAGAAGTCTTCCTTGTCGGCTTTCAGCTTTAAAAGTTGCTCTGCCTCGATGAAGATCAGAAGAAAGCCTTCCTTGATCAGAAATGTAATCCTCCATTGTGAAATTATAGCCAATCAGGAGAAAAAAAAATAACTGAATCACTGCACTTGACTTTCCTTACATTAAATTGTAGCGCGCTGTCACTTCTGCAGCAGAGCAGAGCAGGTGCAAGCAGGATCCCTGAGCTCACTAGCCCCGCCTCCTCGATGAGGCTTGCCTCACACGGCACCTTTTCATAGCCGTTTTATGATCGCTCAGCACAAGAAACACGTTACACACACACATACAAAAACACTATATATTATATTCACCAGCTAAACTATAGAAATGTAGTTTAGATAGCAAAAGTATTTGGACATTTTAACCCATTTAAGCCCAATTTTTTTTCAGAGTTGAAAGGCATGTCATTTTATCATTTGGGTCCTTCTGAATCATGTTATGTTTTTATTTTCATCATTCTGTATTTTGATTTGAAGAAAATGGCATTTTTATGACTGGCAACAATTGTTGCCAGTAGTCACACAGCTTGTCACTAGGTCAACTGTCACCCGTTCATAATAGAGAACTAATAATAATATAGTAATAACAAAATAATAATGTAGTCAGAATAAATAATAACAAAAAGTTGGAGCATCAGGTTCCTCCTGTATAAAATTCCAAACAACAAACAATTTGAACAGTTTTTTTATTCTTAATTTATTCGTCTGTAGACTCAAATTTTGTAACTTTGTAATCAAAACTTCAACGAACAGTTTTTTTTTTCTTAGAACCTCTAATAACACACATATATGGGGCGGCCGTGGCGTAGTGGTAATGGCAGTCGTCCCCCGATCGGAAGGTTGGTGGTTCGAATCCCGGTTCCGCACACCATGTGTCGTTGTGTCCCTGGGCAAGACACTTAACCCCGAATTGCTCCCGGTAGGACTGGAAGGCGCCTTGCATGGCAGTCTACCGCTACCGGTGTATGAATGTGTGTATGAATGGGTGGATGGTTGGTATTGTAAAGCGCTTTGGGGTCCCTCATAGGGGGCTGGAAAGCGCTATATAAATAAGCTCCATTTACCATATATGTATACTGTATATTTCATCCCATACATTCCATCATCTTTTATGGATGTTCTACTCAGTGTGGTACTTCTTGAAGCACAACAAATGTAGTGGCACATCCCACTTTTCACACGCAAACGATGTGCGTCCGCCACAGTTTTTGCATCGCTTGTACCTGCTACCAGTGTTGCAGGGCCAGTGGTTGAAATGATCAAACCTGGTGGCATCAGTTATCGCCAACTTCTGCCCTGCCTACTTGGCTTTGTTCCATGGCACAGGAGGAGGGTCTGGGCTACCAGCCTCTGGAAGGAGAGGAGATCTTTCTGCCCACTTTTCCAGGTTCTAAATGAATGAAAAAACAAGCATGATAGATGAATGAATATGCCATGTTTTTGTTCATTTATGATGCTATTGATGAATTATCAATATCCTCCTTTCTACAGTGTCATGCCCCATATGTAGAATGTTCTGTAAAAGCAATATCATGCTTGAGTTTGTGATGTTGGTCTGGATATCATCACTGTTGCTCTTGTCAAATGAAGAGCACTAGCGATCACCTCATGTCAAACATCACAAACACGATTGTGATATTGCTAAATAACATGCAGCCTTGTGTACCTGTAATAGCACCAGCTGTTCACCATGGCACTGTTCAGGGCCCAGCTGAAGCATGGCCACCACCACTTCTTGGACCGTATGTTGACTCTGTAGCGGCTGACAAACTGGTCATGCAGGTCCACTCCTCCCATGTGTGTGTTGTAATCCTGGATACACTTGGGCTGTCTGACCTTGTCCATGGTCCGTTTTTGTTTGTTCCATCTCTTTGCCTCAGTTTCGATGAACTCCCTTTCCATGTTTGACACCACAGTGACCATGCTGTTGTCATTCCACCTTACAATCAGCTTCTCTGCCTCAACAAGATATTCAGCATTTCCTCTGGGTGTCTTCTTGAAGGTCTTGGGTTCTGTGAAAGGAACCTTGTGGAGCTGAGCTTGTCGCATCGTGCCACAGCTGCCATAGCCTCTCAGGGTCATCTCATCCACCAGGGACAGGGTTATGAAGAGGTTGTCATGGTAAAACTTGACTCCAGGTGGAACTTCAGCTTTCTCTGCCAGGCCAAGAACCACACTTGGTCCCTGACCAAGTCCAGTTTCCACCAGATCTGTGTGGCTTCCTACATATGGCTAGATCATCAACATCTTTTACCTCAGCGAAACACAAGCTAATGTTAGGCTAGCAAAAAAATGATGTTGGCTAGCAAGAGAATGATGTATGGAAGCGAATAAAAATCTTAGACACACAGGCCTTGACTACATAATTTATTTTGCTAGGAAGAGTATCCTTAGAAGACTAAAATAAGACATTGCACATCATTTTACAATTTGAAATAAGAAAATTAGGTGCAATCCTGCAGACAGTGTTTTCCTGTAGTTAGCGACAAGCTATGTGCCCATTGGCAACTTTTGTTGCCACTTACAAAAAGACGCCCATGAACAAAAAAATATTTATCCTAGGTACAATTTTTGTGGAGAGTGTTACAGTAGAGACTTGAAAGATTAAATGATTATAAAAAAGTATGGGGGGAAACCATGAGAAATGTTATGAAAATTACCCTTTTCCAGGACGATTTGCATATTCCATGTCGTCAGCCAGATGGCCCAGGAAGCATGTGATACCATGCAACAGGAAGCACTTGGAAATATTTTTTCAAATCAAAACCTTTGTCTAAGTTGTCTACTAGTTTATAGGTGGAAAATGTTGCATTAAAACATTTGAGATTTTTTTACTGAATGGAAAATGACAGTGATACACTTTGGCAACAATTGTTGCCAGTGGGGCTAAATGGGTTAATAGCGACATAAAAGGGGCAGTAATACGGGCTCACTGCAGCGTGCAGCAGTCAGCTGAGTGATTGCGCAATCCCGGGCGCGGCGCAGCTGCCTGGTGTCTTCGCACGTCTCTTCTCAGTAGTTGAACGCTGAATAAGAAAAATCGGTGATTTTGAAGAAAAAAATAACTAGTACAAATCAAAGGATAAATACAA
>JBBPBX010044723.1:0-11928 GCA_038048925.1 Garcialebias charrua
TGACAGGTTATTGCACAGGTAGTGACATTGAAGTTGAATTATTAGTTAGTTATAAACAGGAAGACATGCTGAATTGGAAATCACTTTAAACATTTTTGGTTCTGAGAGATAGGAGGCCTGCTCTAAGAGCTATAATCAGTGGTGGGATGTAACTAAGTACAAATACTTTGTTAGTGTACTTAAGTATATTTTTCATGTACTGTATCTGTACTTTACTTAAAGGTCCACTGACATGATTTTTTTACTATTCATAAAATTGCTCAAAATATAAATATTTTATCATTTAAATATGTTCGTTTTTGCAAACAAAATGATAAATCACTTTAATTTTGCTTTAAAAGTGATTTTGAACTTCAAGCCATGTTTAATCATGGAAAATCCGATTACACGCGAACGCACCATCTGTGACGTAACACCGGGCAGAGGGCTCTGGTCTCTTTAATAGCGGACAATTTAAAACCTGACAAATTTATCAATCTATGTGAAGATTTGAGTTATTTGTCTTCATTTTGGGAAGCAGAAAATAGTTTGGGTGATGGAACAAGAAACAACAGGATCTAATTTAAGTCTGATGCTGTATCAGACTTACCTTCATGTGAGCTGCTCATACCCACGCACTGACAAGCCCAGAGCTCTGCCTCACACAAGTCACAGATGGTGCGTTCGCGTGTAATCGGATTTCCCATGATTAACACGGCTTGAAGTTCAAAATCACTTTTAAAGCAAAATTAAAGTGATTTATCATTTTGTTTGCAAAAATGAACATTTAAATGATAAACGATATATATTTTGAGCAATTTATGAAAATTAAAAAAATCATGTCAGTGGGGCTTTAAGTAGAATTAAATGTGGGTACTTTTACTTTTACTGCACTACATTTTACATGAAGTATCTGTACTTTCTACTACACTACATTTCTATAATGTGTTGAGTTACAAGTTACATTCACGTTGCAACTTTTTGATTTGTCGTTAGTTTGAAAGTAACTGATGTTGAGAGGGGAGTTGGTCCATTGAATCACTGCAAAGTGGACAGGTAACATTAGACCTGCCTTCAAGAAGAGCTGGACCAATGATGTATATTCTTGTGTATAAGTCATTTAGCTGGGAGCACCCACAGCACCACTAACACACACAAAATGGATTCCACCACAAAGATTCATCCAGAAGATACACAACACCCATGGCTTTATTGAAATATTATTGAAAGACTATTGAAATATTATTGAAAGACTTTTTTTTCTTTTTTCTTCCCTGCGTTAGGGGTCGCCACAGCGATCTAGTTGCACGAAGATTTGGCAGTTGTTTTTATGCCGGATGCCCTTCCTGACACAACCACAGACCACCGAGCAACCACAGCCCTCTGTGTGGAGCAGAGAGCTGATATCTAGGGTTCCCGGGGGAGCAGATGGTGTGGGTTAAGGGCCTTGCTCAAGGGCCCAGAGTGGGGCAGATGAGGGTGGAGACAAGTATGACCGCTTCACTTATCCCACCCACATCTTTGATGTTGTCGGTACCGGGGCTTGAACCGGCGACCTTCCGATCACAAGCGCACCTTCTTAACCTCTTGCGCCACCACACCATTGAAAGACTATTGAAATATTATTGAAAGACTATTGAAATATTATTGAAAGACTGTTCAGTACAGCAGGACAGATTCTCTCTCCCTAAAGAGCCAGACATGGACTCAAAAACTTTGAAAACCAACTTCTTCTGAACTTGAACAAGAAATTCTTGCTGCAATATTAAAATGTGTCAGTTCATGGGATGTTAGGAGACAAGAGATTTCTCCAAATGTCTCGACACTCAGGTCCAAGTTTTGAAAATGTTGTCAGGAAGTTAAAGTATTGTTCATTGTTGATCCATTACAAGATTGACTAGACAATATTTTAACTAGAGTTGATGACAAACAAGTTGAAGTGATCTATTCCTTTGTTAGTTGTGTCTAATGCTCCTTTTTTCAAACAGACAACTTTTACTTAAATGTGTTTACTGCAGTTAAAATGACACATTGGGTTTATTTGGGGGCCAAGATGGTGTAGTGGCAAGGGAACTGGGCTTGGGATCTGGAGGACCCAGGGTCAAACCCCAGTCACGGCATAACTTGTGGTGTGTTTAAGCAGCACATCTCATCCCAACTGCTCCCCGGCTGCCACCTGATGGTGATTGAGTTAAATGCAGAGTCAAATTTCGTCTTGTATGGAAACGTGCACAGAGGACAAAAATATGACATTATTATTATTTTGTGTTAAATAAAAACTTTCAAAGGTATAATCATTCCTCTTTCTTATTTTGCTTAATGGTATTTAACTCAGCACTGAAATTCTGACACACAGAATCAAAAGTCCAAGTGTGAACTGTGTCACAGAGTAAACACAATAAAAACATGCATTATCTGCAGCATTGTTCATTAAAATGGCTCAACACTATTAATGTATTACAGAAAATATGCATACAGTACGCAAACTTAATGGTATTGTAGACCATTGCATTATTTAGTGGCCAAGATGGTGTAGTGGCAAGGGAACTGGACTTGGGATCCAGAGGACCCTGGTTCGAACCCCAGTCACGGCATAGTTTTGTGGTGTGTTTGAGCAGCACATCTAATCACTACTGCTCCCCGGCGCGCTTTCTATAGCTGCCCACTGCAACCTGGTGGTGATTGGGTTAAATGCAGAGTCAAATTTCGTCTTGTGTGGAAACATGCATAGATGACAAAAATATGACATTATTATTATTATTATTAATACATTCAGCAAGTACGTACTTTTACTTGTATGGTCTGCGATTTCTGTAACACTCTGGGACTTAGAAATATTTTCAGCGCAGAAAAGCATTCTGCTACCTCCCCCTCAGAGCTATATATGGCTCAGAGGGGGAGCCACAGTCCGTGCTTCTGCTGAATTTTAGTTCTGCTCCGCCCCCTGCTGTGTGTCTGCTCGGAGCGCTTCAATATTCTGTGATTATATGTTAAAAAAAACTTTTAAAAATATAATAAAACCATAGAGCACTTGTCCAACAACACAAAACCCAGCAGAAATCATCAGAGCTTCAAGAAGCAACGTTGGACATGATTTAATTCGCTCGTGATTTCCTCTTTCTGTCAGCGCAGGTTTGGAATGTCTGGAATGCTCCGCCCCCACTACATGTCCTGTCTGCGCTGCAAAGTTCTGTGATTATATGTTAATAAAACCTTTTAAAAATATTATAAAACCATGGAGCACTTGTCCAACAACACAAAAACCAGCAGAAATCAGCAGAGGTTCAAGAAGCAACGTTGGACATGATTTAATTCGCTCGTGAGTCGTGACAAATATATTTCCTCATTCCTGTGAGTGGAGGATGAAGCGATCACTTGACTTTTGGCAAAAAAAACTAAATAAAAGTCCAGCTCTGGGATGAAGAAGGGATATTTAATACATTTGTGTCACATACAAAACAGTCCTGCATCGCTTTGCAATCCTTTGAATGAGAACGAGCCGCGGCGCTGAGGCTGTGACAGGCGGGGGCGTGGGTTGGGGCGTGACAAACAACTCTGTTTTTATTGGCTGGTCATTGTCCGGGTCACTCTGTGTTTTCAGTGTTTTTATAAATGCTGATAGAGAAGCAAGGGGACTATAGTTTTTTTCAGAGATTACTTTGTCTAACATCAGTCTGTCAGTAGATAGTGACAGAGTGAAGAAATATGTTAAAAATATATTGTTTGAAAAGTTACAGACTACATTACAATGTTACATACCCCAGCTTTAAGTATTTTTAAAAGCAAGTACTTATTTACTTTTACTTAAATAAAAATATTAATATGGTACTTCTACTTTTACTAGAGTAAATTTTTGTCTGTTTATTTGTACTTTTACTTAAGTACAGTGTTTGAGTACTTTCTCCACCACTGGCTATAATGCAACAAATAATGTTATAAGAAGCTGATGCAAGGTATATCATGTCATGTTGTCAGTGCAGTTACGGCATGCGCTCTCAGGCCATCGTTACCTGCAGTGTTCCGTGCAAACTGAACTCAGCAAAAGGCCTTTTTCTTACTCTGCTCCTGGAACACCTTGCAACAAGATCTGAAGCTGTCCACCTTAATTTCTTTAAGGAATTTTAAACATTTAATAAGCTCAATACTGCGGACCATAAAGACCAAAAGAAACTGTCCAGATGACCTGATTGAGAATTATCGGATTTGATACCTAGATTACTGAGCATGGACTTTCTTGCGGACCATAACATTTTAATATCACGTTTGCAGCACCAAGTGGGTATCTGTGGTACTGCATTGAGCTGGTTTAGGTCCTATCTGGCAGACAGAACCATGTCTGTGAACATAGCTGGTTCTGAATCCTCCACTGCTCCTCTGTGTTTTGGGGTTCCACAGGGCTCTATTTTAGGTCCCCTGCTTTTCTCCCTTTACCTTCTTCCATTGGGATCAATCCTGAGAAAGCATGGGATCTTTTTTCACTGTTATGCTGATGATGATAGTCATATGCCTCCTCAATCAGGCCACTTCTGTTGTGTCTTGAAGACATCAAAGCTTGGATGTCTTTAAACTTCTTAAATTTTAATGAAAAGAAAACAGAAGTGATGGTGTTTGGTCCTAGTGGCTCTTGTGAACCTTGCCCTGTTGATCTGGGCCCTCTGGCACCACATGTAAAGAAAACAGTTTCTAACTTGGGTTTTAAAATGGACAGTGATTTTAAATTAGATTCCCAGATTGGAGCGGTGGTCAAGACCAGTTTTTATCACCTCAGACAGCTGGCTAAGGTAAAGTCCATCCTTACACAGCAGCAGCTGGAAACAGTAATCCATGCCTTCATCACCTCTCGGCTGGATTACTGTAACGCTCTTTACCTTGGAGTCAGCCAGTCCTCCCTCAGACGTCTCCAGTTGGTCCAGAACGCTGCTGCTCGGCTTCTAACTGGAGTTCAGGGAGCACATCACCCCCACTCTGGCTTCACTCCACTGGCTGCCTGTTCATTTTAGAGTTCTTTTTAAGATACTTTTATTTGTTTTTAAAAGTTTAAATGGTCTTGCCCCATCCTACCTCTCTGAGCTGCTTCATACTCTCCTGCTCGGTGCCTCAGATCAGCTGATCAGCTGCTTCTGGAGGTGTCGAGTATGAGGTTCCATTTGTTTCAAAAATGAGCAGATGTCATTTGTGTCGTTGGTACATGTAGTTGGTCTATGTTGCATGTAGATGTTGCATAAGCACAAGTCATATGTGTTGTTGGTAGATGTAGTTGGTCTTTGCTGCATGTAGATGTTGCATATGTCTATGTTGCATATGTCTATGTTGCATATGTCTACGTTGCATATGCGTTCGCTGAATATGTGATCATTGCATATGTGCTCATTGCATATGTGACCGTTGCATATGTGATCGTTGCATATGTGTTCGTTGCATATGTGATCGTTGCATATGTGCTCGTTGCATATGTGCTCATTGCATATGTGACCGTTGCATATGTGATCGTTGCATATGTGTTCGTTGCATATGTGTTCGTTGCATATGTAGTTCATGTCGTTGGTCCTTGCTGGTCCTTGTTGCTATTGCCTGTTCTCTTCGCCATTAAAAAATTCTTGGAGTAGGTCATGTTTGATCAAAGTGTTTATTAGATATTAATTACAAAAATGTTGTTCTTTCAATATTAGTGGTTTCAATAAATATGGTTTAAAAAAATTTCCATCTACCTCGTATTTCCTTTAGGCTTTAATCAGGGCAGCTAACAAGGTGAAGGGGTGTACTGTTGCCTCCCTCTAGTGGTGTAGATAATTACATTAAATCAAAAATGCCACAGTCTTTATTATTTATTATTAATTCTGGCATTAGGGTAATAATAATAATATTATCATTATTATTATTATTAATACTAATAATAATAATAATAATGTGCCTGTGCAAATTAAAGTTCCTTGGAATCTTCTGTAAAACCCCAGATATATTTTTCAGTGAGTACCGTTATCTGTACAGCCAAAATGAATAAAAACTACAAAACTCATGTGCTCTTTACATAAATTAAGCAAAAAATATTCCTCCTCCAGTCAAACATGTTAGGTATATTTTGTCCTCATCTCTCATTATGTCACAATAACAACAACTTTTATGAAGAACATGTTTTATAATATTGTGAACACAATCTGATTAGCAAACATAATTGTAACATACTTTCATAAAGTCCTTTGTTTAAGAGAAAAAGTGCAAAAAATGTAGTTTTGCATCAAACAAAACACTATCAGAGACACGTAGCTTGTTGTGGTTAAGTACTCTCTGATCATGAACATGTGCAGCATCTCTGGGAGTGATTGACCAGAACAGTTACTTTGAAATCATTTATTTTAGATTTCCTTGATAAAGGATGGGGTGTAATTGGATAGACCCAGAAGATGGAGGATGAGAGGCTATATGCTGACAGAAGACTAACATTTATACATAACCACAGAGTCAGAGAGTCTTTATTGTCATTTGCACCGCATGTGGTACATGTGATGAAAACGAGATTATGTACACGAGGTCCCAGTTACATCCAACAACAAATGCAAGAGAAAAACAGTAATAACATCTAGAATTAACTAAGAAAAACATCAACTAGTAATACACTAAGCCCTAATATAGTGGAAATAAACAGCAGCACGAACATGAGTTTGTATGAGCAGATGGTCACAGATGAACACAGCAACAAGAAAACAGATCAGCATCAGCATGATGTGATATTTTGCAGTGATTATTCTTATTATTTATTTATTCATGAGTCTAACAGCCTCAGGGTAGAAGCTGTTCCTCAGTCTAGTGGTTCTACATTTGATGCTCCTCAACCTCCGTCCTGAGGGGAGTGGGGCAAAGAGTGAGTGTGCTGGGTGAGTGAGGTCTTTCATGATGCAGGTGGCTCTTTTCCTGCATCTGGAGGTGTAAATGTCTGTGATGGTGGGGAGACTGACTCCAACAGACTTCTGTGCAGCCTTCACCACTCTCTGTAGAGCTTTCCTCTCTTCAACTGTGCAGCCTCCATGCCACACGTTGATGCTGGAGCACAGGACGCTCTCCACTGCACACCTGTAGAACGAGGTGAGAACTGGGCTGCTCAGACCAGCACGTCTCAGCCGTCTGAGGAAGTAGAGTCTCTGATGACCTTTCTTGATCAGGCTGGTGGTGTTGTTGCTCCAGCTGAGGTTATCATTCATGTGTACACCCAAGTATTTGTAGCTGGAGACCACTTCCACTGCAGACCCACCTATTTTCAGTGGGGCATGGGTGTGTTTGTTCCTTCTGAAGTCCACAATCATCTCCTTTGTCTTCTTCACATTCATGTGAAGATTATTCTCTTTGCACCAGCTCTCCAGATGTTCCACCTCCTGTCTGTAGCTGGACTCATCATTGTTTGTGATGCATCCCACCACCGCTGTATCATCTGCAAACTTAACAATATGACAGCCTGGAAGTGTGGCTGTACAATCATATGTNGCGCAGTGTTAGCATACATTTTCCGACTTACGAACGAAAATCCGAACTTACGAACGCACGTGCTATGGGTTCCGACTTACGTCAAAATCGGGTTACAAACTGTCCTTAGGTCCGGAACTCGTTCGTAAGTCGAGGACTCCCTATACTGTACATAAGCAACAAATACCACAAGGGTTGTGTGACAGGTTATTGCACAGGGACATCGAAGTTGAATTATTAGTTAGTTATTTAGTTACAGTATTTTCTGGTGTATAGGTCGCACCTGTGTATAGGTCGCATTGTCCAATTATCACCAATAGATTGGAAAAATCCCTAGATAGGTCGCACTGGTGTATAGGTCGCACCTACGTTTAGCTCTGCTGCAAATGTCTGCCACAGGAGCGCACAGCAAGGCTTTTAAGAAGATTAACACTTAAAAACAATTATTTGTTTGATAAAAATTATAGCAAATATATGTCTGAGCTGAACTTTTCCTTAAAGCTGCACTATGTAACTTTGTAATGTAGTCTGTAACTTTTCTAACAATATATTTTTAACATATTTCTTCACTCTGTCACTATCTACTGACAGACTGATGTTAGACAAAGTAATCTCTGAAAAAAACTATAGTCCCCTTGCTTCTCTATCAGCATTTATAAAAACACTAAAAACACAGAGTGACCCGCCGTTAACCAGCCAATAAAAACAGAGTTTGTAACCAGCCAATAAAAACAGAGCTTGAATTTGAATTTCAGCAGAGCAAGGGGGGCAGAGCCATATATGGCTCTGAGGGGGAGGGATCAGAATGCTTTGCCTGTTGAAAATATTTCTAAGTTCTGTGCTCTACAGAAAGTTACACATAGCACCTTTAATAAATGAACGTAATTGTGAAATGAGCTGGATTTAAAAATTTGTTTCAACGAAAGTGATAACAAGCCATATATAGGTCGCACGGCTTGAAAAAACATAAAAAGGTGCGACCTATACACCAGAAAATACGGTAGTTATAAACAGGAAGACATGCTGAATCAGAAATCCCTTTAAACATTTTTGGTTCCGAGAGATAGGAGGCCTGCTCTAAGAGCCATACTGCAACAAATAATGTAAGAAGCTGATGCAGGGTATATCATGTCATGTCACGTCGTCAGTGCAGTTACGGCATGCGCTCTCAGGGTTACCTGCAGTGTTCCGTGCAAACTGAACTCAGCAAAAGGCCTTTTTCTTACTCTGCTCCTGGAACACCTTGCAACAAGATCTGAAGCTGTCCACCTAAAAAATTTTAAGGGATTTTAAACATGTAATAAGGTCGATACTGTGGGCCATAACATTTTAATATCACGTTTACAGCACCAAGTGGGTATCTGTGGTACTGCATTGAGCTGGTTTAGGTCCTATCTAGCAGACAGAACCATGTCTGTGAACATAGCTGGTTCTGAATCCTCTGCTCCTCTGTTTTTTGGGGTTCCACAGGGCTCTATTTTAGGTCCCCTGCTTTTCTCCCTTTACCTTCTTCCATTGGGATCAATCCTGAGAAAGCATGGGATCTTTTTTGTAAATGAGTCTTCGTGACTCAATGAGAGTAACCTGTATAAATAAAAGTTGAATGAATATATTCAACAAAGTCCAGGACATTTTTGTAGGAAAGTCAAATTTGAATCATATTTCCCAGGAGATTATCACTCCTAAACAACGAGTCACTTGAGATTTGATCTCTTTATTCCCATCTAACTGAATCAATTGTTCATCTTTTGTTTTCAAACTAGATAAGTGGAGAAAATGAACAAATAAGTCTGCCTCCTATTGTGCCTCAGACTGCTCCCCCAATAATCATTGGTTTCTTTGTGTGTCAAGTAATTCCCAACTCATCTGAACTCCTACACTCATCCTGTCTGCATATTTTTCAGATTACTCATATAGTCTGTGCTGACATATTTCAAAATCTTAAAATGGAGTGAGGTTGGTCATAAATAGTATTAATGTTCACAATATGACCACCATACAGGCCTTTTTAAGGATATCATGTTTGGATTACATAAATCTTACATTTGCTTGTCCCTAGGGACATTTTCTTTCCAGCTGAGACAATAATCTGACACTACTATATGAAGAGGGTATATAACAGACCCCTATTGCACATGATGCATAATGGCAAGACTTCGTTTTCCTTGAAAGCTGATAGAAAGGAAGGTCATGCAGAAATATCGAGGCATTAAAACCTCAGTTTTGCCATTTTTATTGAATCAAAATACAGTAGACCTTTTGGAAACAGCAGAGTATAGATGGAAAATGAATTGTATCACATGTCCATTAACTGACATGTTTTCCTATTCTTTCAGTAGCTCTATTTTTTATGACAGCAAACACATCTGCAGAGACGTGTTGCTCTGCTCATGCGCTGCTCAAACTACCTGAAGCACACACAGTACAGTTCAAAGGTCTTTCTCCTCAAACTATCAAAGTCAAGCAGAAACAGGCTCAACCCTGTGATGACTACTTTGTTGTGCATTTACAGTAATGGTAAAAAGCACAATGACAGACAAGAGTGTTTGGCAGGAAAAATAAATTTAAAACCAAGATTATGAGTTTTCTTGCAAATTCTACTTCCAGAAAAATAAATAACTTTTTTGCTTCAGACAATGATGGACAGATCTGTGCTTCCCTCTTGTGGTGATTAGGAAGATTAGGAAGTTTGTATGAAAAATTATAAATAAATAACCCTTGCTTTTGTTTTTCTTTCAACTTTTTCGTTGAGCTCACAAACTCAGAGGTTTTACAGTCTCCTTAGGTGTTGTGGTAGGTATAATCTTACATTGTTGGTCCTCGTTAATAAACTTTAACATTGTGATATTGACAGTATGCCTCTAAATCTTGTCATTGTTTTAAACCCAGAAGCCCGAGGATCATATCTCACTTACAGAACCTTTTTGTATTCTTGAATACGTGCTACTAAATTATTGTGTTGGTATGATGTATGAAAGGTTTTACTACAATCTACTTCCCCCTAAGACAAAATGGTACAGGCTCTATTCAACCTCTGCTCGACTGCCTGGCTGACATCAGGGACTGGATGGCTTTAAATTTCTTAAGCTTCAATGATAAGAAGTCTGAAGCCATATTGTTCCTTCCCAATGACACAACCTCAAACCACTGCATTGACCTGTCTGCTCTACCCCTGTCCGAAAAACAAAAAGTCAAAAATCTGGGAGTGATAATGGATCCTTCCATGAAACTCAACAGTCATGTAAACATGATTGTCAAATCCTGTTTTTTCCAGCTGAGGCGTCTGTCTAAGCTGAAGCCCATATTATCCAAAAAGCACCTGGAGACAGTGATTCACGCATTCATTACATCTAGGCTTGATTACTGCAATTCACTTCTGTTTGGCGTCAGTCAAGCCACCATTGCACGATTACAACTGGTTCAGAACGCAGCTGCCCGATTTTTAACCAGCACACGCAAAAGAGAGCACATTACACCAGTCTTGGCCTCCCTTCACTGGCTACCGGTTCATCTTCGAATCCAATTCAAAATTCTCATGTATGTCTACAAATCGCTGAACAGTCTCGCCCCCGCCTATCTCTCGGATCTGATACACCCATATGTCCCTCCACGTGCTTTGAGGTCAGAGGATCAGGTACTCTTAATAGTTCCAGAAACTCGCCTTAAGCGCAGGGGTGACAGGGCGTTCTCTGTAGCAGGCCCAAGACTCTGGAACGAGTTACCGCTGCTCATCAAACAGGCCCCCTCCCTCTCGGTTTTCAAATCCCGGTTAAAAACTCACTACTACTCCATTGCTTTCAATGCCAGCTGATTTGTATTGGATCGTTTGATTTATGATCTGCAATGTTTTTATGTTTTTCGTGTTGTACTTCATTGTCTGTGTTGCCTGTTGCGTGTTTGTTTGTCCAGCACTTTGGTGTGGACTTGTTCCTGTTTAAAGTGCTTTATAAATAAAATGGTATGGTATGGTATGGTAGGTTTTATTGTCATTTGGAAATGTACAATAAAAAAAAAATCACTTTTTTATTATTATTTCATAACAAAAATGTTACTGTGCTGTTACTGACTAAACAAAACAAGTGGTTAAAAACAGCTTACATTCTAAAATGCTTAAGTAATAATAAATTATGGTCAAAACTCAAAATACACAAATTTACACCAACCCACGTCTCACATACTGTATATACCTGTACTGTGATAACTTCATATATCAAATACATTTCTGTGTGTTTATGATAATATAGTTTATGTTTATTAAATTTGTTCTTTTTTTCTTACAAAAGAAACAATACAAGACAATCCCATAAATGATAATGTACGAAATATAAAAAAATGAAAGGTAGCAGAAAGAAAAATAAATCTTATTATATCTGCCCCTTTTTTCCAACAATCAGATTAAACAATAATAATCTTCAACCAACAGTACAAAATGACTAACTCTTTCTAATTTTCTAACTAATACAATACACATTATGCTATTTCATATATATATAT
>JBBPBX010044724.1:0-15239 GCA_038048925.1 Garcialebias charrua
CACTGCTGGGATTGCTGTTGGTGCACCGCCCTGTTGTCGCTGCTAGCCTGAGAGGAAACGCCCGGGAAACCGAGAGATAACTCATGATGTGCAGTGATTATAGCTCAGGAACAGATGTCATCACTGCAGGTCACAGACACTTCCCTCAAGCCTCGTCATACAATTTCATCATACAAAATAATAATGTATAAGTGCGTGTGTTTGTGTGTGTGTGTGTGTATGTGTGTGTATACACCCACACACACAATGTATATAACACTCAAAACTTAAAGTAAGTAGACATTCCTGCAAAAATGCAATGTGAATGCTTATTGCAGATGAACTTGCTGAAAAGCAGCTGAAATTAGCAATAAAAAAAGCTAAAAAGGTAACTGAAATGGAACAAAAAGCCTACATTAGCAGAGAGCAGAAAGAACACATAGTTGTTGAATTAGGTTTAAAATGCAGGCAAGAGCACAAAAAAGAGAAAATGAGCCAAAAAAAGGCTGAAATTAGCAACAACTAAAAAAAAGAAGCTGAAAAGTAGCTGAAAAGCCAGAAAGAAGCATGAACTACCAGAAGGAAGTAGAAAGAGCTGCAATGAGCTAATAAAATGTGAATTTGCTGAAAAAGTAAAATTTGCTTAAAAACAGCTACTGTAAGGGTACTGCCATCTGCAGCTCCTCTCTCCAAGATGGCCGCTAATTGCCACCAGCTGTCGACCATCTCCCTGATGAGGTCCTCCACTAAATAAGGCGGTTGATCTTCCAGTTCAGACAGCCGCTTTGAGTTAATGTTGGGCTGCTGAAGGTTACTGCTGGAGGGTGAGCAGGCTTGTACGGAGAGTCGAGGGCTGAGCTCTTTTTGACAGCTGAGACTGGAGCTACGAGCTGAAAGGAGCGCGAGAACGGATCTGGACTGGAGGTGGATTGGAGATGGCAGACAGAAGTGACGGGTCAGAAAGCGAACCGGGCGGTATGGAAACAGGTGGCGGGAGATTTGAAGAATGGGATGTTCGGAAAAAGAAGCGGAAAAAGGATTTAAATAGCAAATCAGATGACAGAGATAGCGTCAGAGAAGAGTTAGCAAAGAGAACAAAAGAAGAACATAAAGTAATCTTTAAACTAACTCAAGATGGGGCTACATTTGGCAGATGGAACCCAATACAGTTAACAAAAGCAATAAATAAAGAAATAGGAGACGTGAAAAGCGCTAGAGTTCTAAGGAACGGGACTCTGATGATTTTTTGTAAAGATGCAGGACAAAAGGAAAAGGCAATTAGGATGGACAAACTGAATGGTAAACGTGTACAATGCTCTCTTACTTATGATAGCCTTGTCAGGGGTGTTGTCACAGGAATCCCAGTAAAGGTGTCAACTGATGAATTTAAAGCATATGTAGGCTACATGTGCTATGATGTCAGGTTGTATATTCCCCCACCGCTGAGATGCTTTAAATGTCAGAGGTTTGGACATGTCGCACTAGCTTGTAAAGGAAAGCAAAGGTGTAGATGGTGTGGTGGAGAACATGACTATGGAAAATGTGAGGAAGGGGCTAAACTGAAATGTTGTATTGTGGTGGTACAGCTCAGCATACAGAGGATGTGAAGTGAGTAAAAGGGCAGCAGAGATTCAGAGATAAAAGTTACACAAGGAATCAGTTATGCAGAGGACATTAAGCAAGTTCCAGACACTTTAAAAGTTAAAGAACAAAATAAAACAAAAGTTACGTATGTAACTACGGTTCTATGAATCCCGGATGACCGCCAGAGGGTGGTGCTGAAAGCACTGAATATTCTCTTCGCGCATGCGCTGTTCGAGTAATTATATCAACGACGTCACACAGGTGTGACCGGATAAGCAATCAAGAGGCTACATAGCCTAGCATTATCCGTTAATTCAGTCCTACAGAATCTTCTTGTGTAAAGCAAGGATTCTGAGTGACAGAGAAGCTCTGGCGGTCATCCGGGATTCATAGAACCGTAGTTACATTTGTAACTTTCGTTCTATTTTATCCCTCCTGACCACCAGAGGGCGGTGCTGAAAGCACTGAATGACTAGTATCAACGATGTCACAAGGAATCCTGAGTACCTACTTCACTGAGGAAGCCCAGAGGACCCTTGCAGAAGAACTTGGCCCAGGGGGTGAGGGGTAACCACGCTAGCTCTGTAGAAGCTGTCAAATGTACTTGGGGAAGCCCATGATGCAGCAGCACATAGTGCTTCCAGTGAGACCCTCTCAAGGCAGCCCAGGAAGCAGAAACGCTCCAAGTAGAGTGTGCCTTCACGCCGACTGGCAGGGAATGGCGTCCTGTTGCATAGGCGTGGCAGATTACATCCACAATCCAGTGGGAAAAGGCACTGCTCAGAAGAGGATAGCCCATTCTAGGATCCCCGTAACACACAAACAACTGGTCTGAGTACCATATAGCAGCAGTAGCTGCAATGTATTTCTCCAGTGCCTTCATTGGGCACAGCAATCCAGACCCCTTGCCAGGCGTAAGTTGAAAACGTACCAGCCTTAACGGTTGGTTACGGTGAGAGTGGGATAAGACCTTTGGTACAAAAGCAATGTTTGGCCACAAGGTAACACCAGAGCCCTCAGGACCCCACCTGAGACATGAGGGGCTGACTGAGAAAGCGTACAACTCACCAACCCTCATTGCTGAGGCCATAGCCAGCAGAAAAACCATCTTGCATGAAAGCCATTTCAGGTCTACTTGCGTCAAGGGCTCGAACGGAGGGTGGCACAGAGCTTCGAGAACCAAGGGCAGGTCTCAACTTGGTGCTTGAGTAATTTTTGGTGGGTGCAACCTACGGGTACCACGTAGAAATAGAGACTAGATTATGACCTCCCACTGCACAGCCATTGATGCCGGCATGATTAGCAGATATTGTTGCTACATAGACCTTAAGCATTGAAAGAGAGTGACCCTTACCAAGGAGAGACTGGAGAAACTCCAGAATGGTAGGTACTACACAGGAAACTGGATCATCATTGTGAACAGAACACCATTGTGAAAACAAACGCCACCTGTTTTCGTATTGCTGACAAGTAGAAGGTGCCCTGACGCCCAGGATGGTGTGTCGGACAGGGCTCGAAACTCCAGTCAGCTGCTGTCCTGGCCCTGCAGTGGCCACGCCCATAGCTGAAGACGTTGAGGATTGGGGTACCATAGCAACCCCTTCAGCTGAGACAGCAAGTCCCTCCTGGTTGGAAGACGCCAAGGAACGTCCTGACATAAACTCTGCAGTAACAGGAACCATGGTCGTGCTGGCCAATATTGGGCCTCCGATAGCATTCTGTGGCCCTCTTCTAGGACTCTGTGAAAGGTTGGCCAAATCAGAGAAAGGGGTGAAAAGGCCTATAGAAGGGCCCTTGGCCAAGGATGAGCCAGTGCACCCTGGCCCAGCGTACCAGACACCCTCATATGGGAGTACCCTAGAAGACACTGGGTTGACTCCTCTGTTGCAAACAGGTTCACCTCCCCTCGACCAAAACTGTCCCAGATCATCCACACTATGTTGCTGTGGAGGGACCACTCTCCCGGAGCAGACCCCTGGCGGGAGAGAAAATCTGCAACCTGATTGTGTCGCCCTGGTAAGTATGTTGCCTGTAGGGTGGACAAACAAGTGGAGGCCCATTCCAAGAGTACCCTGGACACACCGAGATGACCTGGTGCCCACTTAGTGGTTGATGTGGTGGATAACAGAGGTGTTGTCTGACCGAACGAGACATGCCCCCTTTCCAGGTGGGGAGGGAAGTTCTTGAGTACCAAATGCATTGCACGGAGCTCCAGTACATTTATATGCCTGGAACGGTCCCCTTGGCCCCAGCAGTCCTGAACTGCTTTGTGTTGCCACACAGCGCCCCATCGTATGGAGCTGACATCTGTCGTGATTACTTCCCTGTGACATACTACCACCCCATAGGGACATCCTTGGACAGATAATCTCTGTCCTTCCATGGAGTCAGGGCATGAAGACATGGCCATGGTACTGCAAGTTTGTGATACCTATGTAGCCTGGCATCCAGGCGAAAGTTGTTAAGCCACCACGCAAGGGGCGAAGAGACAGCAGACCTAAGGGTACCACCCGAGTGACTGATACAAGGAAGTAAGTGGAGGAACAGCCTCTGGGTTGTCACAGAGGGTTCACTGCCTCGATTGCACCCTTAGCCAAGAGGATGGAAAGCTCCTGGTCTAGTGCTCGGGCCTTTACCGGGTTCGCGATTACAAGTCATCTTGACCAGGTGTGAGATGCGAGGCCGCCGTTGGAACTGTAGCCAGTAACCATGGGTCACAGTAGCAATCACCCATGCGTCCACGGCATGAGCAGCCCAGACACTGAGCTGCTGGTGGGAGAATATCCGACAGTTGGCCCCCTTCACGGCCTCTAGGAGGCCGTGTGTGTGTGTGAGGGGGGGGAGGGGGATGGCAACCTGAGCCCCTGGTCCGAACCTGCCTAGCTGGTTGGCAGATCGACTCACGAAAGGTCCTGTTGGGTCTCTGCTGGTCTACACGAGGGCAGGGACCCTGAGACGGCCAAAATCTGGAGACAGCCGACGGGCGCCTCGGAGGTGGAGGGGGCATCGCCCTGCTAAGAGTCGAAAGCTGCCGCCTTGTATGTCATGCTTGGACGGTCCGTTTGAGTGCTTCAAAGGCAGCTGGACCGACAACTCTCCCAGCTCCACCAGTAGATCACGGAGGGATCTACGACATGGTTCAGTCAAAGATGCAAAATGTCCTGCATGGAGCCGTCACCTGATCCACTAATGCCTCTTATCCACAGGTCTGGTTCCTGTAAGGTCCCATTGTGGCTTGTTTGGGCCAGTTCCTATGGGACCGGTTTATTTCTGTACCCACTGCGCGCATTAGGACCCCTTTAGTGGGCGTGAAGTTCTCCTGCGGTGGGCGGGTAGTTCTCCTGCAATGGGTGGATCATTAATATCAACGCTTCTAACCAGCTGATGGCGCTAGTGATACATTAAGCTCTTTATTAACCACTAACACGCATTAGAAGAAGAGCTGGAAAAGAACACACAACCAAAGTGGATGAGCTTGTTTCTTTTTTGAACATTCTGCTTTGTCTGTGGCTTTTTCAGCCACAGACAAATGTTCATATACAGTATATATATATGTGTGTGTATATATACACATATATGTATATATATCATATACTGTATATACATACATATGTACACATACATACATATGCGTGTGAGTATATATATATATATATATATATATATATATACACACACACGTGTTTATATATATATATATATATATATACATATATGTACACATACATACATATATACTGTACATACATATATATTTATATATACAGTACATATACAGTATATACATATACACATATATATATATATATATACAGTATACATATATATTTATAGAAGCTCTGAGGTCTGTTCGGCTGCAGCTGATGTGTAGTCTGGAGTCACAAGATCAGATCCTGATGTAGCAGTTCAGCGAGGGCTTCATGTGTCTGGCTGGCTGTTTTCACTGCCCCATCTGACAAACAACACAAAATTATTGTTATAATCTCCTCTAAACATCATTATCCTTTGCTTTTATCTGTAATTTTCAAAGTTTGGAGTGTTTGTGTCATGACATACTTGCTTTACAGTGCAGTGACTTGTCCCATCCTTCTCCAAGGACACCCACGGCTAGAGGATCTTTACACAGGAACTGACTGATTAACCTGAAATAAATCACATTACACATTAATACAGGCCTATAGGCCTAAGTGACAAATTTATGGATTTTTCCCCATATTTATAAACCATTTTTGGACTGAGATATGACCGTTTCCATTTATTCTGACTGAACCAAATCAAACCAAAAACAAAAACAGAAGTAACATGTATGGCATGAAGTTGGCGGTTGTATCACGTAATATGAAAACGTGGCTATAATGATAAATTCATAAAAGTTCAAGACAAAAACAACTGGACTTTATTTATTATACTATACTTTAGACTTTTTTTTCCTTCCTTGCACTTTTTAGAATTTACCATGTCCTGGATGACTGAGAATCTTCACTCGCTATTAATGACTCAAACGGCCTGCCATACACCACATTCTGCTCTGCTTCGAACCTTGAAATCAGTTGCACCACCTCGGCGAATTTGACCATTAAAGTGCATTTATTAAGCAACTAGCTATGTTTCCATCCAATTTAAATTCGATTTTTGAGCGAATTTTAGAAAATTTCGCTAAAATGTAAATTAAAATTATGAGGATCAGAAGTGTTTCCATTAAACTGGCTTGAAGCGCATCTGCAATGCCACGCAAAGCGTCTCTACGTCAGACGTCAGCGTCATTACGTCACACGTCAGCGCCATACGTCAGACGTCAGCGTTACGCACTTCCACAGTAAACAGGAAGTAGCGTTTGAAAACAGACATCTCGGCAAAATGGAGAGAATATTTCAGGTATGTGTTGCTATCGGGCAAGTTGTATTTATTCTGTCATGCCAACTAGTTTTAGCGATGTTACATGTTGTCCGGAGCGGAAACAGCTGATCAGTCACGTGACGTGAATGTTCGCTGCGGCAGAACTGAGTCGGCTAATCTGTTTCCATCTGTCGTTTAGCCGACTCAGCTCTGAATCGACTCCCCAAAAACTACCTCAAGCGAGCGTATAAACTTTAGAGCGACTTAGAGGAAGTTAACTCGAATTATGCCGTTTCCATTTAGCTTTTCTGATGCGATGCTTCATAATGCGCACCTAGAAACCTTGATGGAAACACGCCTAATGATAGACTCAGACACACCTCTGCTACAATTTCGAGCTAACAAATAATTGTTTAGGTGCTTTTCTTGTTAAATTTCAGAGAAACGAGCCGTTCCGCCATCTTTTTTTTTTTTTCCTAAAAGCCTCTCGGCTGTTGCCTGAAGTCAGTCTCTGAAACGGTCTTTCCGCAGTCCAAAAAAGCTAAGAAACAGTTGCATGACTCACTGGAAATATGCTTAAAGTTAGAAAACACTCACCTGCGCAGACACCTCTTGAAAAATCTTTTCATTGCACGTCACTCCATCCAGCTCCCTCTGAATATTTTCATCGGCCAGCAAATACAGAAAAGCCTGAACCTCCGCGTTTGACCACGGTTGTGACATAATTATTAGCCTGTGTTAATTCTCAGAAATATGCTCCTCCGACTTGTTGTTCTTGATTTTGGCGGGATGGCAGTTTGCATTTCTTGGAAGACTGAATCTTCTTCTTCTTCTTCTTCTTGGCGGATTTCAAACAATGTTCAGGTGCATACCGCCACCTACTGGAGAAGACTGAATCTCTGCCCTCCGACCTAGGAATATGCCCCCTGACCAATCAGTGACCACACTGTGCTGATGTCATAACTGGACCCTAGAAGAACTGGACCTTTGTACCTCAGTGAGACAGGCACCAAAATAGGTCTGGTTTCACGTGAACAGGCCCCTGTGGGTACACTCCATAACTAGTTGTTAACTAGTTACGAACAAGCCCGAACGAGCGTGAACAGGCCCTGTGGATAAATGGCATAACTGCACTCCGAGACGAAGAACAGGAACCAGTCACTGACTGTTCCTGCTCGTCCCCTAGAAAATGAGAGACAGAGGAAGCTAAGGATAACGCATCTTCCTCCGCAGCTAGCTCAGGCATGAGTGGGGAGGGGAGTTCAGTTGCTTCCATTGGCTCAACACCCAGTTGGCGTGCCTGGAAAAAGGACTTAATTTCCGCTAATTCTGCGGACAGCCACTCCACTCTCGTGGAAAGACCCTGATCAGATTTGGCTCGCCTCTCCCAAGAGGGGCCACAGAGACTGTGGCTTCAGTCCGGCGCTTCAAGTGCCTGGGTGGAGTTTCCTGTCCAGAAGGCGGGAGGCCACTGCTGAGCTCGGGGCAAAACCGGGCCAGCCGAGCCACTCTTACAGAATGAGGCATGAAGCTGCAGTTCATGCAGGTGTTCTCCGACAGGGCCTCCAGCAGATGGTCATGTCCTAGGCAGGCAAGACACAGGTCGTGACTATCATACACCTGGAACATGGACTCTCAATCTATGCAGCAGTGAGAACCATCCATGCTCCCTACTGTAGGCAGTTTACTCAAGAGAAAAAACTACAGCTCAGCAAAGGAGCTGACACAACCCCCTACAAGCAAGATATAAGATGGACAGGCCGAATTTGGGAGAGGGTACGCGAATGCTAGCCTTCACAGACAGAAGTGAATTTGAGAGAGGGTTCGCAAACACTAGCCTTCACCAATAGAGAACAAGTTTGGCGAATAATGAATTGGGAGAGTGTACGCGAATGCTAGCCTTCACCAACAGAAGTGAATTTGGGAGAGGGTGTGCGAACGCTAGCCTTCACCAATAGAGAACAAGTTTAGCAAAAAATGAATTGGGAAAGGGTGCGCGAACGCCAACCTTCACCAACAGAGAACAAGTTTGGCGAAAAATGAATTGGGAGAGTGTGCGCGAATGCTAGCCTTCACCAACAGAGAACAAGTTTGGCGAAAAATGAATTGGGAGAGGGTGCGTGAACGCTAGCCTTCACCAACAGAAGTGAATTCGGGAGAGGGTGCGCGGACGCTAGCCTTCACCAATAGAGAACAAGTTTGGCAAAAACTGAATTGGGAGAGGGTGTGCGAATGCCAGCCTTCACCAATAGAGAACAAGTTTGGCGAAAAATGAATTGGGAGAGGGTGCTAGGAACGCTAGTCTTCACTAATTAAAACAAGGCCAAAACTCAGACTAGCACCACTAGTTCAGTCTAACCGCTTATGAGGTAGGCGAAAGTGAATTGGGAGAGGGTGCGAGAAACGCTAGTCTTCACCAATTAAAAACAAGGCCAAAAGTCAGACTAGCACCGCTAGTTCAGCCCAACCGCTTATGAGGTTGGCAAAGTGAATTGGGAGAGGGTGCGAGAAACTCTAGCCTTCACCAATTAAAAAACAAGGCCAAAACTCAAACTATCACCACCAGTTCAGCCGAACCGCTCATGAGGTAGGCAAAAGTGAATTGGGAGAGGGTGCGAGGAACGCTAGCCTTCACCAATTAAAAAACAAGGCCAAAACTCAGAATAGCACCGCTAGTTCAGCTCAACCGCTTATGAGGTTGACGAAAGTGAATTGGGAGAGGGTGCGAGAAATTCTAACCTTCACCAATTAAAAAAATAAGGCCAAAACTCAGACTAGCGCCGCTAGTTCAGCCCAACCACTTATGAGGTAGGCGAAAGTGAATTGGGAGAGGGTGCGAGGAACGCTAACCCTCACCAATTAAAAACAAGGCCAAAACTCTGACTAGCACCGCTAATTCAGCCCAAACGTGTATGAGGTTGGTGAAAGTGAATTGGGAGAGGGTGCGAGAAACGCTAACCTTCACCAATTAAAAACAAGGCCAAAACTCAGACTAGCACTGCTAGTTCAGCCCAACCGTGTATGAGGTTGGTGAAAGTAAATTGGGAGAGGGTGCGAGAAACGCTAACCGCCACCAATAGAGCTTGGGAACTGACGTCACGACGGATAGGGATCACGCAAAGCATTCTGGGACTTTCGGGCACGGACGTGACCGGGGTTTGCGTTAGTTGTAGTTGTGTGATCTTACGTGAAATACGCTGAAATGGTGAATGCTTGTTGTGTTGTGAACTGTCACAATCGTTCTCACGATCGCAGGGGGAGCCGTATTGCAAATGGAGTCCGTTTTTTCAGCTTTCCGGCATGGAAACAAAACAGAGGTTGCTGAGCTAACAGAGACATGGTGACATGGGTGTTTCCTATTAGACAAACAAACATCACTTTCAGGAGTATTTCCAGACACATGTTTCTGTATTGAACGCCTTTTTTGATTTATGCACCATAACTCATGTTCCCTGAAGGAAGGGAACGAGGTGCAACATAACTGGCCCTTTTCAATGCTGAAAGCTCGATGAAGTGCACTCTTCAAGAGGAAGCTGGAGGGGCGCACGCCGCTTAAGTAACCAGAGGGCGGGGCCTCTGGCGCGGCGGTGACGCCCCTAGCCGTAAAGGCGTGAGTATATTCCTTCAGGTAATCGTGCGGGGGCGCAATTCCCATAGCAAGTATGTTGCACCTCGTTCCCTTCCTTCAGGGAACATGAGTTATGGTGCATAACTTTCAGTTTCTTGTGCTTAGCTATCATAAAACAGCTGCGAAAAGGTGCCGGGTGAGGCACGCAGTTGTCCTGCCTCATCAAGGAGGCGGGGCTAGTGAGACCAGGGTTTCTGCTTGCGCCTCCTCCACTCCGCTGCAGAAGAAGTGACAGATTGGATCCTGATTAGCTATAATTTCGCAATGGAGGATTACATTTCTAAAATAAAACAATTTTTTTCTCCAAATTAAATGTGCTTTTTTATGTGTTACAGTTTGTATGTGTAAAGATTGCTGATATGAGATTTTAAACACAACCCGTTAACTGCTGCCAATCAAATGGCGAATAAACTACTCTGTAGGGTTCATGTATATAAGATCTGATTGTGATGAAGTCAGTGCCTCACCAGCCATGAACCTCACCGCACGTCACTGGTAAGAAGCTGGAAAACAAATACCAAAAGACTTAAAAAATATATATATGCTACAGTGCATCATTTAATTCAAAGTTGTTTTCTAACTTTGGTCATTATTTTCTTTAGTCTAAAAACTTATGTGTGCAAAACATGATACCTCTTTGTTCCTGATGTGATACCTTGCTGAGAATTAAAACTATTTTAAATCAGGGAAAAAAACGTCAATTTTTAATCCTCAGAATCCTTTAGTTTGCTGGTGAAGATTCTCAGTCGTCAAGGACATGATAAAATCAAAAAGGCGTTCAATACAATGTAGTGAGATAGACCCCCTCATCTCTGACGTGGATGTACACCTTTTCACATCTCTCTGAAACTCTGAGTGGTACAGTGCTCCTGAGGCTCTCAAGGAGACAAGTGAACACTATTTTATTACATTATTTTGAATCAAAACACAATAAGTCATAAGAGACTCTCTTATTCCTCTATTTTTGTGTTAATGAATAACCTTGTGTTACTTGTATAAGCATGTTTGATAGTCAAAGACTGGTTAATTCAAACTGTTTAATTCAAGTTGGAAATCCAATGCTATTTCAAAATGATGGTCACTTCTTCATATGATGAATCAAATGGTGAAAGTGAATTAATATGTCAGACTGAACTCCTCAGTTTGTTAGAAGTTAGAACACAGTTTTAATCAGTTGTTTTATGAAGCTGGCTCCAGTCAATCTGTTTCTCTCTCTTCATTCTAAACAACTTCTTCTCTGTTCTAAAAACTGATATCCGAGTGACCTTCATTCCACTGGTTCGTTTGGACCAATGGGGAAAGAACAAGTCACTGATCACAGATCCTTCCTTAAAGTTCTAAGCTGTTGCTGGAACTGACAGAGTTTGCTGAGGTCCTCAAGCCATGATGAGGTTCCCCAAAGAGCTGAATGAACGTCTGGTCAACACGCTAATGACCACGTCATTCAGTTAAAGACTTATAACATGCCAAGTTATAAGTAATCTTCAACAGCTGAAAAAGCTCTCTTTTATTGACATTCCTTTAAGGCAGTGTTTTTCAACCTTTTTTGAGCCAAGGCACAGTGTTTTCATTGAAAAAATCCCGAGGTACACCACCAACCAAAATTGTAAACATAGATACACTGTATCCGCCTACATTTACCACTACCGGTGTATGAATGTCTGAATGAATGGGTGGATGGCTGGTATTGTAAAGCGCTTTGGGGCTCCTCACAGGGGGCTGGAAAGCGCTATATAAATAAGCTCCATTTACCATTTACCATTTACATTAAATATATAGTCATTCTTATCAAAGTGTCTTGAATAGGAATGAAATTAACACAAAAATGTATTTTCATCATGTTCTATATTTCTTATTTCAAAGTGCACTTAACATGAAATTGCACTTAACATGCCTTCAAATACACCTGAACAGTGCCACACCAATGTGGTCTTAAAATTAAAGAGGATGAAATTGCACTTAACATGCCTTCAAATACACCTGAACAGTGCCACACCAATGTGGTCTTAAAATTAAAGAGGATGAAATTGCACTTAACATGCCTTCAAATACACCTGAACAGTGCCACACCAATGTGGTCTTAAAATTAAAGAGGATGAAATTACACTTAACATGCCTTCAAATACACCTGAACAGTGCCACACCAATGTGGTCTTAAAATTAAAGAGGATGAAATTACACTTAACATGCCTTCAAATACACCTGAACAGTGCTACCATTCTCTCTACATTTTACTCACTTAGTGTGAAACCTGTGCCTGTTTGGATGAACACAAAGCTGATATTCTGGCACGAATTGAAGAAAAACACACACAAAGCTCTTCCTCAACAGCTTTCAGTCTCTCTCTGCTTTTAGTTTTCATGGCAGTTAGGCTGGAGAAGCTCACTTTGCACAGATATGTTGTGGAAAATGGGAGCAATGTCAAAATAGCTAAAAGTAAATCCAAAAGAGATGTAAGCCTTACTGTACAGTCTCACGTTCACAGTTTCTGCCTTCTTCTGATTTCCACTTGGGCCTTCATCTGGGTCCGAATTTTGTCCAGGGACCAGACCGGATTTAGTATTTTTTCTTTTGAAAAAGTTTTCCATCGCTGTTTGTTTGAGAAGATCCTCACTGTTGGTTTGTTTTGCTCACTGCTCACGTCACGTTCATGCACCGCTACTTCTCTTGTTTTAATGTGCGACGCTATGCTCTATACTGCCACCTATCGCGCGGTAAGGAAATTACACCAGTTAATAAAAATTTCATAATTTACTAATTTTTCACGGCACACCAGACGATCTCTCGCGGCACACTGCTGTTCCGCGGCACACTGGTTGAAAAACACTGCTTTAAGGAACGTCTTATCTTGAACAACAACACCAGGAGCTGCCGTTACTTTCGGTTCGAGTCTTGGCACACGTCTGGAGACGCTGAGAGCGGTAAACGAACTGACCAACTGGACCGAGGGAGATTGACCATCTTCACGAGGTAACAAAGTCGTCATATGCTTTACCAAGGGTACCAACGTGTAGACGAGATCGGCCGGAGAGCTGCCATGTTTCTGGTTAAAACACTTCAAGATAATAACTCTCCTCATCCTCCATTTTCTTCCTCCTCCATTTTTTCTTCACTGAAACTTTCTTACTTTAAGTAACTAAACTTTAAGTTATTGTGCCAGCAGAGATATAAGTTATTAAAACCCATGACTTTATTCTGTTGTTCCTACGAAATTACGGACGCGTATTTCATCTGTGCTGAAGTTAATTATAGGAAAAATGATCAACCAATCATGTACATAATGTGTGATGTAATTTATAATTATGTTAAATAAATGGTGCAGTCCTGCTGTACCAACATAAGTTTAACGTTTCCTGTGAATTACATCTGGTCAAGGTATAGAATTATTGGTATTAAGCTGAAAAAGAGAGAACTCGTGAATATTGATGATAAGTTTGTCAGGTGAAAACCTGATCGATCAATCTATCATCTGGAATATTGTACGGTCAGCAAAACTGACCGCTGCAATATCCCTACATAATGATGACCCCTTCCTATATTACTATACAACAAGATCAACTGGACTTTATTTGTTGCAGAAAACGTTTTGACTCCTATCCAGGAGGCTTTTTCAATTCCATGAACAAACTGTGAGAAGTTTGGAGTTATAACAGAATCATGCACCATCATATGTAAATTGCAAGCTGAGGTAACACATACATGTAAATTGACAGATCACACCTTAACAGTAGGGGGTTCCCTTGAGGTCTCTGACAGAAGACACAACACTGTATGTAAATTGACAAAAAACACCTCCCAAACCAACAAACAGAGGCTTCTCAAAGAAATTTGTTAGTCTAATTTACAGACAAGACACCTCTGTTCCCATCCGGTGTAAAGCGTTTCGGAATCAGTCCCAAAACTGAGTTATAAGTCTTGGAAAGTTGAAATCTCAGACCTCCTCCTCTGTTAAGAGAAGGTTTTTCTCTCTTAACATAAACAGCTTCCTTTAGTTCCTTTAGTTTCTTTCAAAAAATTCCTAAAAGACTCTACAGGGTATATAGGCTCTTTGCAACTCATTTGCGACACAGATATTTCACTGCTTTCAGCGAAATAGCTCTCAGCGTCGCTGCTGTCTGACCTCTCCTTTTTCTCTGCAGCTAGCTTGCTGGCCTGCTTGCTGACCTGTACAGCAGCCACCACATTATTCCCTTTGCTTCGCCTTTGTAACGGGGTTGAAGCCTCTAACTCCATCGCCTCCTCTGTTTCACCTGTCTTTCTTTAAACTTCAATTATATGAAGCGACTCTGCACTGTTCTGTCCTTCATTGTGTCCATCTGCCTGAACCTCTTCCTTCTCACCTTGATCTTCACACACTAAATACTCCTCATCACCCCTCACCCCCTCTTGCTTTCCCTGCACACGGTCTCCTTCCACCACTTCACTTTCACCACTATTCACCCCATTACCACCATCATTCACCCCATCACCACCACCATTCCCCCAATCACCACCATCATTCACCCCATCACCACCGTCATTCACCACATCACCACCATCATTCACCCAATCACCACCATCAGAGGTACGGACATATCGCAGCAGCATGTAGGGAGAAACAAAGATGTCCAAAGTGCGGAGGGGAGCATAGATATGAGGAGTGTAAAAATGAAAAGGATACTTGTTGTAACTGTGGAGGACAACACAGGGTAACTCATGGAGGCTGTGAAATCAGGAAAAGAGCAAGTCATAGTCAAAAATAGTATAAGTTATGCAGAAGCTGTTCAGAGAGTGAAGAAGCCAAACGAGATGCCAGGTAAAGTTCAGCCGAGGCCAACATCAGAACAAAGGCCCACTGGACCTGACACAGAACTGACAGTTGAAAAGATTATGTTGTTCATTGCATATATGTCATTAATTGTACAGAGCAAGTAAAGCACAAAACAGAAAAAAATCACAATAATTGTGAAAGGGGCAGAGAGGTTTTTTGGTATAAAGGATATATCCTGGGAGAACATAAACAAGAGACTGGGGGCAGAAGGGAAGACAGGAGGACCAGAAGATAGAACAAACTGATCACCTTACAGTGGAACGCTAGAAGTCTAATAGCAAATGGGCAGGAGTTTAAAGGTTTTATCAAAGACTACAAAGAAAATATAGATATTATATGCATTCAGGAAACTTGGCTTAAACCAAATCTTGATTTAGTTATAAAAGGATATGAAAACATTAG